>JALIZH010005151.1:0-10905 GCA_030522465.1 Rhipicephalus appendiculatus
TCGAATCCGTACAGATTACATGCGCGAAAGAGCAAGAAGCCTTTGAAGTTCGCAACCCGGCACCGAAGTTATACATCCCATGTTACACCCTGTATTCGATTGCTACATGCGCTATCTTTCTGTCGTATAAAGTCACAGAAGTCAGACCGACATATATTTGCTAATGTTTACGGAAGTGCATAGCCTTTACATGCTGATGTTCTAATTGGCACCTATGTTTAAATAAAATAGAGAAGTGGCGCCCAAAACAGCTTTTTAGCCACTCTGCCGACAAGGCGCCGTTAAGTGTGACCTTGCCAAGCGTTTAGGAAATTGTGTTGCTTTAATTATCGCACGTTGAGGCAGCATTCCGTCTGCCCCAGATATACGCGTGGCCATAGGCGTGCGCAGGGTTCCCCCTTCAGGGGGGGCGAAGGTTCGTCGCAGCGCCCCCCTTCCCTATTAAGTCAATGTATAGGGCAGACTTTTGCGCCCCCCCCCCTTCTTAGGTGACTAGGGGGGCGCCCCCTCTGCCCCCCCTCGTGCGCACGCCTATGCGCGTGGCCCCCAAGCTAGTCCACCAAACTTAAGCGAGTTCATCAAGAAACCGTACCTGTAGCACATATGCAATGATACTTCGAGGGTGTAGTAGCTGTAGTGGTTCGGAGGGAGAAAGAAAAAGGCGCTAATTTCCGCAGCCCATGAGGGAGCACGGCTAAGCGCCTTGAGGGGTGAGGGAAGGGGAGACAGAAAAGTAGAAAGAAAAAGAAAGGAAAAGAAGAAAGAAAAACACAAAGAAAAGAAAGAGCGATGACAACCTTGAAGCAGGCGTAGCAGGGGAAGCGAAGAGCCGACGATGTTGCAGTCGACAGCAGCATCTTTTATGTTTCCGGGAGTATGGGGGGGATGGGTCGTCCAGATGGTGGGGGGGGCGAATGCGCCGCGGGTGTTGTGAAGCTAGTCACGCCTTGGACACCGGGCTGTGCGCTGACTGCTTGAAGGCAGGTGGCTCGCAGGGGATGGTCCACTGGCAGGAACAGTGGGAAAGCCTGCAGAGTGACCAGGAGGTTCTCGATAAGGGGTCCCTCGGATCCTCCGCAGGCGCGGCAGGTGTGGTAGCAGGCTGGCTCGCCCTGGACCAGCTCACTGATGACAGGAGGAATTCCTCGCGTACTGCAGCCTTGACCATCCTTCTCGAGAGCGGCGCTGGTGACGCGGCCATGAGCGGGGTCACTTTCCTCTCCTCAGGCTGCAGCGAGGGCAGGTGGGGTTGTCAGCTGCGTGTCTCTCTCCACAGTTGCTGCAGTGAGGACGGCAGCTGTCAGCGGACTGGTGGTGCTGGCCGCATCTGATGCAGTTGCCGGTGCAGTAGCATGCCTCGGCGACGTGCCCGAAGCGGCCACATTGCCAACATTGAAGTGGCCGTGGTCTGGCATGCCACACTCACAGCTGTAGGCCGTATAGGGAGAAGCACTCAGGTGGAACACTGCTCGCAAACCGGAGCCTCACCGTTCTGCCTTCCATGCTCGCCTCAAGCACCGGGACGCTCGACATGATGCCCTGAAGGAGCTCCGAGTCCGTGGGCTCTCCGTCGACGCCATGTAGGAAGCCGACGCTGGTACGACGATCCGCATGCTCCCTGGCGGTGACGGGGAACACCATTGAGCGTCTGAATCATCAGGAGCCCTTACAAACACGACGGCGTCGACGCATCTACGGCCACGATGTTCCGTCGGTCGTTGACGCGCACCGCTGCCACACCGGGCCGCGTAGCGAGCGCCGCCGCAAGTGTCAGGCGCGGCGATCCCTTCAAGGTGCGGCCAGGAAAAAAGGGACGGTAAAGGACGGTCCCTACAACAACAGGATCGGTCGCGATGGCTGCGACCGCCAGTGCTTTCGCTCCTCTCTAGGCTGCATTGGAGATGACCGTCACAAAGCCTTCCTCGGCAGGCGGTGGGCTTGGGCGTACGCGCAGCCCGATGACGGGGGGTGTCGCGAGGTCTCGGAGCTGCCAGGACCTCTGCTATGCGTGGCTCAGACTCGCGGGGTGGTTGCCGATGCTTGTTCAGAGCCCTACGCTTGTGCCTCCTCCTCTTTCGGGTGCGCTAGGCGACGATGGTGACTGGAGCTTTTGGGGAGGCTACCTTGTCGCCACAGCTCTGTCCAGTTAGGGGGAGGCGCAGTAGGAGCAGAGAACTCAGTAGGAGCAGACGAACTCGCCAGGTTATCTCACGAGGAGCGGAAATCATCCGGCGAGGGTGTCACAACCGTATTGGTTGGTGGCTGGTTGCGCGGGCCATCCGTCACGTCGTCGTCGCGACCCCGCTTGCGCCAGGTTGCCGAAACGTCGAACTCTTCCCCGTGCGATGTCGAAGGAAGAGGGACCAAGGCAGGGTCGTCAATGCCGGCAGCAGGTGACGCGGCTGACTCGAGAGAGTCGGGGGCTGTTGGAGCTGCCTCCCTGGACTTTCCTTGCAGCCAGCCACCGGTGGCCGATGTGGCCTGCAGCTCGAGATGCTGCTGTTATTGGCGCGCTCGGAACGCCTGCTCGCGTTGCCACTTCAGTTGGGCATATGCGAGGTCGGAGGAGCTGAGTCTTTTGAAGTTCGATGAAGAGCTGTCCATCACCAGCTGTGGCGGATGAGGCTCAAGGGAATTAAGCCGCGGGCAGCCGCCCACGGTAAAGAGATCGCGTCCAAAGATCGTGCCCCCCTCGAACGGCAATAGAGAGTTTTAGTACTGCAGAATTGTGCTACGCATGCGTCACGCAAGCGCCTTGGATTAAGTGGCGTCGCTCGCCATGATAGGGCTTTTTAGTGCACGGTATATACCCGCGTATGTAACGAACGTGAAGCGTGTTGCGCCATCTGGTAGATCAAAATAGATGTACGTGTCGTTGATAGCCAATTTGAGCGAATACATATATGATAGTTAGATTTTGGCCAGATTTCTAGCCACATTAAAGCTCTAGTACGCTACCGTAGCTGTAGCTACTTCTAACGGACCGTGGACGCACGTGCGAGTGCGATTGCCTAACGTTCGCGCTTTATCATCTGCCGTACGATACGCGGTGATCTCTCCTCGACAACTGGTGAAATCACGTAATTTTTGGGATCTCTACTGCCTGGCGTACCTTAGTTGGGAGGTCATAGGCACCGTCCACTAACCAGAGGGAGCTGCGTTGCTCGCAGTGCCCCGTCCGAAGTTCGTTGACATAGAGGCACATAGAAAACAGACGCGCCCACGCGTCCCTCCTCTAAACCGGCCAGAGTACGCATACGCACGCACGCATAGCATGCGTGCGTGCGTAGCAGCCACGTACGTAACGCGATACGTGCGCGTTGCGGCCTGCGCATGCGCATTACGTGAAACGAGGCGTCCTTACGTACGCAACGTACGCTGTACTAAAGCTCTCTAATGTACTATAGCGCTCAGTGTGAGCTACAACGCGGGAGCGCGTGGCCAAGCACACTGTAAGGTTATACAGTTGCGCCAATCATGACATGTTTTCTAGTTATGAGGGGAGGGTTTGGCTGTTCCTACCAGTGTACATCTCTCGGTTTCACCAACGCCTCCTCTGTTTTATCAATGCCAGCCAAATGCGCCCGTTCCAGCCGTTCACCACCCTTTCCTCTAGCCCTTTCCTACTATCACGCATCGCCTAGCCTTCACGTGTGCTTTGCGTGCATGGGTGAGAGCACCCGTCATGTAGTGCCTCACGACGGAAATCATATGAAGTAACTTTTTGTTCAGTTGTGTGCAGATCCGTGGGGCGGCGTCTTGCATCCCTCGTGTTCACTATGTTGGCGGTCACGCTGGCTCTGTAAGAGACACGGTGTTTTGAGATAGCGCGCCTCCGTTCGTGGCGCTATGCGGGCGGCCAATGGGGACGCGTCACTGCGACGCTGCACTGCATGCGCTGCCTTTAAGAGGTGCCACACGAGCGCTGTGAGGCGCCGGCGGCATTGCTTCGAGCTACAAAGAAGGAGCACGAAGGAACAAATTGGACAGACGCATGATATTGGAGAGGGAAAACGCGTCTATCGCATCTCCGCGCGAAAGCGCTCGGACGCAAGTGTGACGCAAGCAGCCCTACCCTACATGTGGCGTCGCATCACGACCACTCCCCTGAACTAAGGCGGACCGGTGGCTCCCATTGACGGGCGAGCGTTTGCACTGGCATTGAATAAAATAGAGGAGGTGTTGGTTTCACGCTCGCCCTTGCTTTGCCTTGCGGTGATATTAGCTTCGCAAATGATAACTTTGAGGGTGTAAGCAAGAAATAGGGGCGATGCGCGCTCTTAGGGTCAGCCTAACTCTCGCCAGATAACTCGAAAATATGCCTTGGTCGGCGCTGCTGTAAAACCTTGCAGTGCGCTCGGCCACGCGGTCACGTGGCGTAGCTCATACTGAGCGGGATACGTAATTCTAGAAGGGTAATGCACGTAATTCTATACTCCTTCTCACAATTACCTTGCAGCACTGCCGAAGCTACGAGGAGTAAACATGCAGTGTCCTTGCGCAGCACATAATATAGTCCCGGGCTTAACTCTCATTATCAACGAGGTGCAAGTGCTTTAGCTGTGATTGTCGCATGACGCGTTACGGCGATACGTGACACGTTAGGCCCTTCACGCATGCACTTCGAAATTTCTGAAATAAGGAAGAGATTACCGGTTGGTAGCCGTAATAACCACCCTAACCTCGGTGACGTATAGCAACATGGCAGCCCCCATACACCCCAGACCACCCGCTTCCAACCGAATTCGTGCTTTTTACTGGCTCCCTGCCCGAACAGCAAGGAATAAGTGGTATAATCTGTCATCGCTTAGTCTAATCTAACGCTGAGGGCAAAGCATCAGGTGTCTTCTTTCGCTATTATTTATATCGCTCGTTTGTTTTGGTGCTGCTAGGACTACTCAGGCGATGCCAAGCCGTAAAAGTGGTTTGATGTTAACTGAGCAGATGTCGCCACAACATTAGCGTCGGTGATGCGTTGACGATGCGAAACACCCTGAATGTCTATATTGTTTTCTGTGCCAATCATTTGCTGTTCCCCTCAAGAATGGTACGCGATAGCTGCTGAAAGGGCGTCGACCGCGCTGACAAAAAAGAACTCGGTGAAAACGGAGGCAGTATGAACGCTGTTATGAAAATAACCGCGTTCCTCATAAACGCCAGCGAACACGCCCAGCACAAGTGGGTTTCTGAACATAAAGAAACAACGAGGTGGCGTTTACACAGAGGTGTTCGCGTTTTGTACTAATTGGAGTGGGAGTAAGTATCGACAAGGTAGGTGAGCCGACGCCAAAGATAGAGAGAAAGAGAGAGTGGTTGGGGAAAAGAAGAAGATAAAAAAGGACGCTATTTTCTGCCTCCCGACGTGGGGGCACGGCTCAGCGCCCTTAGGGGTAGGGGAAGGGGAACTACGATAGGAAGAAGAGAAGATAGAAAGGAGGGAGAGAGAAGCATGGCAAGAGTTATTCGTGCTCCTGCCTCCTGCAAGAGGCAGGAGCACGAAGGCAAGCGTTCGGCTATAGGGCGGCGAGGTCCGCAGGAGCGGCAAACTCGAGGACGAGCAGACGACGCGACGCGGATGAACACGTCTCGAGGGGGCTTTCGCCTTTCCTATTGGCTAACAAGCCTTGCAGCTTCCACAGTGCTGCAAGGTACTTCTGAGATGGAGTATAGAAGATGACGTGAAAAATCTGTGACATCACAGCGAGTTGGTGCGGGTAACTTCAAAGAAGGGCGCTCCACCTACATTTTCGTTTTGCATGTTTCTCGCTAACCAGGCATCTTTGTTGCAGCAAGAGTTGTGCTTTCGGCTCTGCGAAAGGGTAATGTACTAGTACTAAAAAAATCGTTTGGTGCCCGTACCCCAGTGCAGGGCATACCCTGCAGTGGGGGAAGGGTACAGCAAACCGGACGTGCGTCTGGTTAACCTCCCTGCCTTTCCTGGCATCTCTCTCTCTCTCTTCTATTGCTCTTCAGCGTCCTTTTAAAAGGGGTGTCATTTACGAAAAGCCTGAAAAATTATAAGGTCCACCCCAGAAACCTCTCTGGGTGGGCATGCTTTGTGGCTGAATAATGGCTACGAGTAAATATCGCCAAACTTACGAACTCCCACTATATCGCCAAACTTACGAACTCCCACTGAAAGTAGAAGCCGCTCACCTTTCCGGCCTTCAAACTTTCTGTCCATGAGAGCGATGCGCTCGAAGTTCCGCGCGTCAGTCGCAGTCGCCGCCCTCAGTCGGGACCAGTCCTGTCTGAGCCTGTCACTCGTGACCGAGTCGAGGTTTGCGAGTCGCAGCTCATCCACTCGGGTCACTGACTCCTCTTGTTTGACTGCGGAAGTCGGTTGTTCGGGGTTTACGAAGCGGGCGTACCCGAGAGCCACCGGCCGTCTTCCTTGCCAACGAAACGCCATAGCTTGTTCTTATTCTTGTTCCCCTATATCTGTGGTTCACACCCACTGCGGGGTATTTCAAGAATTGAGTGGTTATATAATTTATGAGACTTTAGAATAAGGGAGGTTATGGGATATAAATATTGCAACTGATATAGAAATTTCGGTGCTCTATCAAATGTATAAAAAATAGCTCTGTTTTCTTCATTTCGTCTAACTTCTTTCTCATTTAAGTTCGCGGGTACTGCCCCACGATGGGCTCGTGCGGAGCTACTTCGCTGACAGTACCGACGCTGCGCAATACTATGCGTAGAACTTAAACAAGGAATAACATAGTGCAGTTAGAGTGTGTACTTAATTCAATGTCGCTGTGAAAAAGAATAGTTCTCTTGAACAATCCAAACGCGTACGGAACCTGGGATGGTTGATTCAGCGCTGCACATATACTCACTGGTTAGATAGAAGACCCAGACGAGCGATTTTTTTTTACAGTGGGCGATGATTCCACCGCATCACGATGAACTTCTTTCACAGCACCACCGTGCTCATGGATACCTCTTTGAAACCGCGACATGCCTATGTGGACTTCCAGCGCGCGTATTTTGACGAACGTATTTGTGACAGCCCCACCATCCTCAGCCCGGGCCACGCGCTGGGCACGAGTTATAAAACGAGGTTTGCTCCAGCTGCAACCTAGACACCGTCACTTCTTTTCTCGGAGCCCATCCTAGCCGCACTCTGCATCCAAGCCTACTAACCGCACTCTCTGCAGCACATGGTGAACACAGCGAACGGAACCGATCTGTCTCAAGGCTTTTGCTAACAGGCGAGCGTTATCGCACTCCACAAAGCAGAAACTTTCCATTTTGCGTAGAAAACAGCCAAGCGTATCTTACGTAACTTTTTCTTATGATTTATTTTTCTTTATGACTTTTATATATATATACATACATACATACATACATACATACATACATACATACATACATATACATATCCGGGACATGACGGCGACGGCGACGACAAAAATCAGCCGAAACCGTCCATATAATTGCTATCGCAATAAACGTAGGGTACATCCCACGCATTGTGGGAATCGATTTCAAGTGAATCAGTCAGCGGGTAACTGAATGAATCAGCGGGTAGCTGACACCGTGCGAGAGAGATAGAGAGAAATAGACGAAAATGAGAAAAAAAAACAAAAAAAATCACAGCATATCCACGGGGTGAATGATGATGAGTGGGCGAAGCTCCGGAGGTTCATGACTCTTCCGTGAAAATTCGCCCATTACATCATCATGAAAGACGTGAGAACCAGTGTGTGCGCTTGGCAGCAGCTTCCCGCACTCGCGCAGCCTCGGGATCTGCCCGCCTGTACGCGCGTTTCCTCGCCCCTTCTCGGGCTCTCACAGTTTCTGGATCCGCTTCTCGGCGTCGCCGTGCAGGTTTTCATCAAATATTCATCATATACAAGTACCGCCATCGAGCGGACATTCCAAGAACTAAACGAGAGGTGGCTACCTACAACTACATACATCGAGGACGCACGACCCACGGCTTAAGGAGCTTCGCCCCTAAAAAAAAACTGGGAGGCTTCACAGTGAAAAGTTGCTCTATGTCAAATAACATCTGGACACGAATACATTGACAGTAGGCGAGTGGAAGTGGGACTGACAGCGGAAGTGTGACGGCGCCACACAAAAACAGCCGAAGAGACTGTGTGTTTCCATTCTTTCAGAGCGTAAGTGGCTACAAAAATATTTTGGGAATTGGGAAACTGATCGAAAGTAAACATGAAGGGAAACCAGGTGTGCTATGCCCAAGCTTCTCGAGGACACGAGTTTGCTCCGAGCTAGCACTACGGCGGTCATGACAGAAGAACAATGCGGAGCGGGCGAAAGCGCCCTTGAAAGCGCCGTTGAGAAAAACGGACACAATAATGCGCGTGGCGTCACAAAGGCTTGTGCGGAATTTGCGGCGGTTTTCAAAAGAACACCGCGTACGAACGCGTCAGCGCCGCCACTCAATCAACACTTCAACTGAGAAGCGACGTCAGCGTGATGATCGCGCTATCTTTTCGCCAACTGAACATCGCGGCCTCCTCAGGCGTGTTTGTGGGCGTTTGCCCCTCTTTTCGGCAAGTTTTTCGTTCCACCTGCAGTGTGGAAATTTCCACTCTCGAAGGCAACACGGGCGCACATGCAGCACTCTGGTGCAGCTCCTTTCGCCTCTATCGAAAATTACAAATAAATAAATGGACAGGTTACTGCTACTTGTGTTGCGCGTTCGAAGATTTTTCTGTTGTAACTAATCGGTAGAAAGAATATCTCCACAAACAAGTCAATTTCTAGCCGCCAATGCAACCAGGGGTGCTTGCTTCACGGCTTTCACGTCATGAGCGAGGAGAAATTGAATGCGAGACATCGTAGCCGCGTGATGATATAACCTAAGTTCTTTGCAGGAGTGGGCATAGCTTGTGCGATTAAGCTCATAGATGACTCATGCTCCTCGGTAGCGTTGCGGCGTGAGCACTGCTCCTCGGTAAGAGCAAATGCGGAGGGCGGACTCGATCTTCGCTGCGAGCGTCTGTCAATCAAACTGATTGACCCATGAACTCAGGGTACAAACAAATTGATTCTAAGGAGGCCCCCCGTTCAACTCGTGACACTCACAGTAGAGGTGTGCACGGGCTTCAGGTAGCCCGAAAGCCCGAGCCCGGCCCGGCCCACGGGGACGGGTTCGGGCGGGCCGACGTCTTTTCATCTCGGGCCCGGGCCGGGCGCGGGCTACATTTTCTTTTGTCGGGCGGGCCGTGCTAGATGCAAAGCCCAAATCAAGCCCAAGATATATACGTCGTGTCGGAACTGTTTTCCACCGCGTAACGCCTTCTCCGCAAACGCTCCCCCCCCCCCTTCCTCGGTTCTCCTTTCCTTTAGCCACTGTACACGCAAGACGATAGGGTGAAGTCACACAAGATGAGCCCTGTGATTATCTATACATGGAATAATCCCCTCTCTTACATCTGGGGTACTAAACTAAACTTCTGGAAGAACAAATAATGTGAATATTCCAAGCTTGCCATGCTTCCGAAAAATATATTGGCGATTCCGGCTACCAGTGCGAGCAGCGAACGGACCTTCAGTTGGGCGGGATATGTGACGCAGGAGCGCCACACTTCACCGATGGCCGAATCATTGGACAGCTTATTTTCACATGACAACTTGTAATCGTTGCATATAGAGACTGTCAGGTGTCGTTTGCTTAGGTTTCCCTTTTATATGTTGAATAAAATGCCACTTTATCGGAAAACGACATCTTGTCTCCGCAACATACCTTCATAATGTCAGGCCGTACCGGGCCGGGCCCGAGCTTCTGTTTTTGCACGTCGGGCCGGGCCGGGCAGGCTCGCGGCCCTCTAGCATCGGGCTCCGGCGGGCCTTCGACGCAGTCAGCGGGCCCGGGCCGGGCCCGGGCTCCTAAAATTCGGCGCGTGCACAGCTCTAACTCACAGTGCCGGTGTGACTGTCAAGCGTTTAATGCGGTGCACACCTAAGCAGCAGCTTCTTTGCATATAAAATAATCCGGGGCGCTATGCAGGATGGCCCGAGCTTGGCGAAACTCGGGATCTTTCCGAGCTCTGGCGACACCCCCCTTTAGAACGAGCCAACAGTACGAAAAGGTCAGATCCACCCTTCAGCGCGCGCTGCGTTCCATTGGTTACGATGGAACGCGGCGTCACGTCAAGGACGGTCGACAAAATTGGGCGGTGTTTTCAAACCAGAGGCATCCTCTTTCATTTGTTTGTCGTTCCACTGAGTGCAGAAGTGCACCCATGCAATAAAAGTGCCAGAAAGGTTTACTGATGATATTTTTTAAAGGCAGGGGCTGTTTAAATTCGTTTTGAAGCTTTTAATGTCTGTACTAAGTATCCTTTAGAATAATTAGCACGGTGGCCTCTGAGATTAGTTCCGGCCGAGCACCTTACAATATCGCGACCGCAGCTAAACCCGAGGCCACGTGTACAATAATCATGGTCGGCCGCACATTCTTGCGCGTAGTTCGACTGGCGCGCGCCCTCTTCATCCCTTCATGGTGTGCTCGCTGCCCGAGGACGTGCGCCTGGCTGATTAGCTAAGCGTCTGGGCGGTACACCTAGCTAAATAAGTCAGGAGATGCTATGACCAAGCTAATTAAGCCAAGGCATGCTAAGACCGAGCTAATGAAGCCATAGCTTACTAAGACCGTGCTAATGAACCCATGTAAAGTTATGACCGTGCTAACTAACACCAGGCTGATTAACGCGACGTTAATTATAAGCACGCTAAGTAAAGTCATCCTAATTACTCCTTGATGCTAATCACACCTAGATGCTAATTACACCTTGATGCTAATCAAGATCATGCGAATTAGGTTTATGTTAATTAGCTGCATACTAATCAAGATCATGTTAATTGCACCCGAGGTAATTATTGCCGTTTTAATTAAAACCTTACCAATCAAAACAAAAAGTGTTC
>JALIZH010005152.1:0-10729 GCA_030522465.1 Rhipicephalus appendiculatus
ATTTCTAAAAGACCGATTACGCTTGCACTATTTTTTTTCCTTAGGTGTAAACGCGTATGAATGGTTCGTATGTAAGAGCAGGCGCCAGCCAATTGTGTAAGTCCCTTTATTATTCAAGGCGGTGGACCACTGGTGAACTGCTAGTACGAACAAAAACCGCTGCCGCTTTTACCCGGTTTCATATACGACCAGAAGCTTGCTGGTTCGATCGCGATCACGGCGGTCACATTTCGATGGATGCAAAATGCTAGAGGCCCGTGTACTGTGGAATGTCGGTACACGTTAAACACGTCTGGTACACGTCGGTACCAGATGGTCGATATTTCCGGAGCCCTCCACTACGGCGCGCCTCGTAATCATATAGTAGTCTTAGCACGCAAAATCCCAGATAGTGGTAGTTTCACATACAGCGTACTATTGCAGTGGATCTTAGTAGCCTTCCCGGCAGTGCTGAAAACTACGCGAAACTGCACGCATGAGTGGCGAAAAGACACGTGAGAATCTTTTTCTTTTTTTGAGAGACACCTGAGTTTATCGTTTAAATAGCTATATCTTGCCTAGAAAAAATCAGGAGCACAAGTGACTGATTACCGGAACAGCAAAGTCGTAACTAGCATTCGGATTGTTGTCTTGATGACGAGCTACTTTCTATCAGCACCCTCACCCCTCCTCCTGGCTTCTATTAGACATGGACCGTAATTACAACGCTATTCATGGCGTCTTCGGGAATAAGTACTCGCTTGTCGCGATTTTGCCAATCCTGTGATCAGTCCAGCGTAAATTCTTTTTAACAGTGAAGCTGTTCTTAGCTGATGTTTTGATGTCCGGCGTTGTGGAAGCGCTCATCACGTGGCCTTGTGTTGGGGCGAGAGTGAGCTTCGGTAGGAAGGGGAGGGCTGCGTGTGTTGCGAGAGGCGAGGGGGGAGGGCGGAGGGTGTCGAGGGATTAACAGTTATTACCTTATTAAGCTATACAGATTTTCAATAAACAGAACGACATAATAAATTGGACAGATAGCCTTAGTAAGCTCAAAAGAATGTATAAATCGTTTCTCGTAACAACAGCATGTGTGTTGTAGGCTGTCGTTACGTTAATTTTTACTATGATACTAACATTCCCGCTTTCTACTGTTGTATAAGTCCGGTGCACTGAATCATTGCTATTGAATACATATCTGTAACGCGATACAAAGGCCTGTTTTGTTTACCTAGCGCATGTACGCGTATACTGTGTGAATGAGCGAGCGATCTGTGTGAACCACTTGTTTAATTAATATGCATGTATAATGTGTATATGCAATGTATCTCATTTGTAACCAGATGTAATCGACGTCATTTTATTTTTGTTTTTTCCGGCTGTATATTGAGCGCAACCCGAATTTTGATACAATGTGCACTTTATTGTATATGTTTTTGTGAACGCTGCATGAATTGAACGGGGGCAGGGGCCTCGTCAGGCTGCTTCAGCCTTTAGTCGCTGCCTCCGCAGGAAAGACCTGAAATAAAATGATTTTGATTCGATTTGATTTGAAGCTTCGAGAAACGTGCCTGGGTGGGGTGACGGCGAGGTGCAGTGGTGTGTAAAATAGCGTATCAGTGCCAGTGTTCAGGAGTTCGCGCTTTCAAGATGGTGTAAATTTCACATTCCCCCCGATGAAGAAGCGCCGCGACGTGAGCGTCAGCGAGTTGACGCTAGAACAGGCATGTCGTCGCCGAAGCAACCGCAATGTTTGCGCAAGGCTGCCGAAGTAAAGCGCCATCGAACGGAAGAATGAAAAATATAGAAGTGCGATATAGCCTGACGAAAGACGAGCATAAGCTTCGCTGTTTCGACAGTGTTCGCGAAGTGGAGCTGGCTGGATTTTTTACTCTTGGGGCAACTACCAGAAGTACACTTATATGCGCCGGCTGCGCCATAAGTCATCATAATTTTTCTGTTGCCATGGGGTTTTCATTAGCAATAGCTAAATAAATTACATGCATTCAGCAGAAAAAAAAAAAACTGGATTCTATGTGGTAAAGCTACATTCATGAAAAATATATGCAAGTCCAAAACTATGCTGAAACCGGCTTGCACGCTAAAGGTGTACAACTTGTTTCTTCTACAACCCCTTAATTTTTTTTTCAGCAGCGATGTCTTCCTTTCTGCCCCTTAGAGAGATTGCGATAGAAAGGAACTTGATATTTTTTACCGGGCTCTCTATACTTGAGAGCCGTAACATGGTTGACCTCCTCAGTCCAGGTAGCCATGTCTCACTGTCGCATTTAAATTACGAATATCTGTTCTCGCTGTTCCTGGGTAGATATAAACTGTCAATCACCTGTGACGCATACCCGCTTACCGCGGCCCATGGTATACGGGTATGTGCCACACATGTTTGGAGGGGAAGGGCGTGACGACGAATGCGCTGGATTTTCACGTTATTCATGTCATGACCAGCCACACATATTCGTCAAACCCTCTTGCCCTTCCATACTAATTTTGGTCCACCTCAAGTTCAGAAGGTGATCACGAGACCACCCAGACGTAGGCGGCTATATAGATAGATAGGTAGAAACGCTCAAAGTGTAGGGAGTACGCTAAGAAATGCTTCGCATTTGAAAAACGTTCTGCTGCATAATAACTCAGCCACGATAAGCGCGCCTGAGAACAGGGCGCTGTTATACAGTTTTCAGCTTGTGCTAAATTCTTAAATATTGCTTCGAAATAGTACGCGAAGCACTGAACGTACCTTGGGGGGGATATATATGTATCAAACTACCATGAAATTTAAAAACTCTCAGATGCGCTAGCCTTTAAAGGGAAAAAAGAAAAGGTTGAATATGTTAGTAAATAGTTGTGACTATAAGAAGCTTCCGAAGAAGAATGATATCACAGTTAAAGTACAACATGCGTCGAAGAAAGCTTTTGTGGCAAATAATACGGACACTGCGCTGACTGTGAGCCAAGGAAGCTCTGGAAGTAGTGGCTGGACCTAATAACGAACGTGGAAATGTTGGCATGTTTTCTGCTCTAGTTGTGCCAGTGATTTAACGATGCGGTTTTCCTTCGACGTCAGAGGCCCGACCACAATCTTGATCCCTTTCACTAAACCCTCCTCTAATCCCACATGGAATGCGGGAAACCCCGCGACAGCCGATCCGATTAGGTGGCTTAGGGTTGAATGACACGTTAGCCCGAGGATTACGAGGCATTAAGGGTCTGCAGTCGCTATATATACCAAACACGTACACGTTATCGTGCTTACGTGCCGGACTCAATATCTTTAAGCCTGCCTTAAGCCTGCCCATAGTACTCGTATCTGAAATCGTCGTAGCTTTCAAGCAGTACTAATGTAATTGATATTGCTGAATTGTGTGTCATTCTCTGACTGTTTATAATTGATACCGCTGATATGTGTGCCATACTCTGACTGTTTAGGTTTAGCCGCAATCGGGGATCTGCAAGCAGCTTACAGTGAAATAATTCTGCTTAATGCGCACTCCGCTGTCGAGCAGTCAGTGTTGGATTGCAGGCAGCTCCGGCTTTCGTACCTCTTTCTAATCCCTTCCGGCTTGTTGCGGCAATTGCCACATGTCAACAACAAGAGCAAAATACATCGGGACGAGCGAAAATATAACAGATTTGTCGCTGTAATAAATAATGTTTCACTGAAATGTTCGTTCAATAGAAACCACAGCAGGTTCTATAACTTTGAATGTAATACTCAGTGGGTGTATTCCAAGAATGTTGAAGGGCGGCCTACTCTTGGGCGTGGAATGCCGGCGTGGCAACTTAGGTGACAGCCAAACCAATGAGGAGCGCGCCGGTGTTATCCTACCTGGCACGCAAGCGAGGTGCGCCCGATCGGGGGTGACTCCCTAACTCCTCGTCTCGCCCCCCCCCCTTTGTACAATTAAAGGGGAGGAGGAGGAGGAGGAGGAGGAGGAAGGAAATGAATTAAAGCCAGGGAGGTTAACCAGACGCGCGTCCGGTTTGCTACCCTACACTGAAGGGATCACTGTATCCAGAATAGGGTTGTATACCGGTTACCTCAAACTTATTAACCTCTCTGCAATTACACTCTTTTCCTGTGTCTTTCAGTTTGTTTCTGCGGTGCTTGTCTTTTGCTGGGATGCTCTAGGTGTGCATCTTAGCGTCGTGCCCGCGTGGCTTCTCAGAGGGAACGCTAGTTTTAGCACGCACACAATGCTCGTGCGTGGAGTGGGAGGCATAACGCTGTCCTGGATTTCACTGCTGAGCCGTTTTAGCGGAGTTTGCCCTCGGCTAAGTTGTTTTTGCAGGAAAACGCAGCCCGGCGTCTTACGCAGTATGAAAGGGAACCTTTAGTACGCAGAAGTTGACAAACGCTAGAGCGTTCATGGTACCGAATTTTCAAGAGGAAAAATCGCTCTTCCAAAGTGATAAGCCAGATTCGTATCCGCACATCACGACTAATCGTTACTTATATAAAAGCTCGTTGTTATATTTGAAATTGTTCTCCATTGTACGTACGTCTGTCGCTTCTCCGAATGTCTTGCCCGCCGTGCTGCGAGCCGAGCTTGCATGTACCTTCAATCATCATAATCATCATCATTATCATCATCATCATCATCATCATCAGCCGGACTACGCCCACTGCAGGGCAAATGCCTCTCCCAAGTTCCGCCAATCAACCCGGTCCTGTGCTTTCTGCTGCGACGTTATACCTGAAAACTTCTTAATATTGTTAGGAGGTAACAGTGGGGTATGGGCTCAGAAGAGGAGCAGTGAAGAACGAGACAGAAGAAGCTGGAAGATGGGAACCATTTCCGAAGTAAAGTGGTTAGCTTTGCTGTATGTGTGTTTTCTACGTAACATTTTGGTTTCAGAGGTGGGATGCAAGGCATGTGAGAGCTGGAGAGCGGCAAGGGACCGTAACAGGAAACCTGTGGAGCTGACTTTAAGGATGCTGCACATTGTAGCGACATCGGAGTGGCACAGCCTCCGAAGCAACTGTACGCTCCGCTTTTCGACGGTACAGTATCCTGGGACGCCTACCGAATTCAGCTGGATACCATTGTCATAGCCAATAGACCTCTCCCGGGGTACGTCACAGCGTGACGTCACCGGCGCACGTGCAAGGCGGTGGTTGGCAAAACACCCCCGCAGGTGGCTCAGTGTGGTACAGTAGCGCGGTGCTTGGGGCACGCTTTTCTTTTTGTTTCAAGCTTAAACTTCAACTTAATGTGGCGAGATTAGCTGTGGTATGTGTCAGAGAATATCTAGATGTGTGGTAAACTGCATGACAGAAAAGTTGCCACGCTGGCTGGCTGTTTATCTTGGAGAAGTGAACACACATGGCGGCCTGTGCGAGGAACAGCGGCATCGTCTTCGAAAATGTGCAGCGTTTATTGTGGCGTGTAGTGTGCGTTGAAAGGCATAGACAATATTGGTTAACCTTTGCGGACGGTGAAACTGAGAATATTGTGTGTGGTGTCTGAATGACGATGCATTTTGTTTGCGAAAAAATTGGCGCTCGTTGTGCGCCGGTGGCAGTAACCAGTTGTCAACCGAACATCACGATTCATTTCACGCGATCATCTGCGAGTGCGTGCATCTCAGCGTTTGTGCTGCGTGCAGAAAAAAATAATGCATGATCTCCGGACTGAAAGGTAGGACTACGCATGAGCTATTAGCATGTTTTAGCACTGCCGAAGCTGCATATACGCTTCGCCATGGCGAATACGCAAACGCAGTAAAGGTATAACTCGTATTATCGGATATCTCATACGTCTTAATGAGAACAGTGGAGATTCTTGTTTCTCATATACTTAGTGCCTTTACGGCTCGATCTTTATGAATGTGCATTACAAGTTTGTGTATTGAGTCTAAAGGAGCAAAGTAAGTATGCAAACACGTTGTAGGCATCAGATGCAGAGAGCTAACTGGGCAAGAGATTATGTATATAATTAACTTATCAGGTTTAAAATCGCATAAATTTTCAGTGGGTTTTGAGGAACGGCGTAGGTGTAGGGGAGAACTTGGCTTAATTTTCACGAGGATTTGTTAACCTCAGCCTAACGCACGACAAAAAGTGTTTCCTTCTTTATTTCTCGTTTTTTCTTTTTTTTTTTCATTCATCTCCGATCAGAATTTTGCGTGGTGAGAATCTTATCCGTGACCTCGCGCACAGCAGCTCAAAACCATGCTGCCGTCAATGCTACACCTCGTTTAAAACTGCAGTGCTCATGTCGCGACGTTAATTGAGTACGTTCACATAGATGTCATGCAAATATTTTACAAAGCGCCAGTCGCCGTGAACATGCAGGACGTTCCCTTTCGAAGAGGATAAGATTTTTTACAGCGAAAGCTGTTATGAGATCACAACAAGGGTCGTTCTTGCGCCGTAGTTGTCCGCCGCCGCCGCCGGTGTCCATAACCAATATCGCACGAAATAAGAAAAAAGCTAAATAAATAAAAAATCACCTATGACAGATTGGGAATCGAACCTGGGTCCTCTGCGTGGCAGCCCAGCACTCTACCACTGAGCTACGCCACTGCTTGAAACTACGGTGCAAACTGCTCGCATGCAGGCTTCATGTCGGGTAAGAAATCGCGTTAACGTGTGTTGTAAAGCGTTTTAGAACAGTTAAATAACAACCAGGCGTCACACAATACGAATTGCGTAACGAGTGGGTCGTTCAATGCTCCAACCCATTACAAAATGGCTTAATTCTTCATCGTCGTCAGCCACAGAAGCAACAAAGTGCACATAATGCGTTACAAGTGTGTAGCGGGTACCGCGCTTTTCCGAAGAATGAAGAATATTGGTATAGTAGACGCTTCCCCACTACACAAAAATTATGATGATTTATGGCGTAGTGGGTACCATGTAAGTGCGCTTGTAGTAGTTGTCCCAAGAGTGTTTAAAAAAGGTTCTAGAAAAGCCGCCCTTCCAGCTTTCGCTGTGACTGTGCTGCGCATTCCGCGCAGGCCTGGCGGTTTTTTTATGGCTGCCATTTACGACGAGCGAATCGCCACAAGCTGTAACTTTAGAAAGTAGCAATTCGCAGAAGCTTCAGTCGAAGGAATGCAGACACACGCAGCGCTGCCATGCAGAAAGATCCCGTCGGCGGGACTTTCTTGCCAACCAGCACCTGCTCCGAGCGAGGGGATTGGGGGGCGGGGTGCTCGCAGTGACGTCACACTGTTTGCAAACAGGGAGAGGTCTATAGTTGGGACGACCGGCGGAAAGCGCAGGTACTCGTCGCCAACTTGCACGGACAAGCCACGGAAGTTCTCCTGCATGTGCCCCTCGGACTGCATGAGAACTTCGACTTGCTGTCTAAAGCGCTCGATAAATGTTATGGAGACCTTTCTTCACCTCTGCTGTGCTACACTCGTCTGCGTGAACGTCGTCAAAAGCCAGGCGAGACGTTTCAAGATTTAGCCGCTGACATCGAGCGCCTCACGATTAAAGGCCAACTCCGGCGATTTTTCGAGGTCAGTGGATCTCAACGAAATTCGCTGGGTACGTTCCTTTGCACATTTCCGTCATTTATCCCAAATTTCAAGCTTGAGAGATGCGCTGATTGTTTGCAAATGAATTTTAAAGATTGTCTGGAAACGCCCACCCGGCTTCCCACAAATATTGGCAACATTGCGTGTGTGACTTGTTGGTTTGCCGGTCGACGGAAGTGACGCAGCCGATGGAATCGCTAACTTTGGCCGCTACAGCGTATATTGTGCTGGCCACAAGGCGACGGTATTTGGCCGGCGCTTCGCTGGTTTGGCGCACGATTTTCTGTTCTCTGTGGAGGAGCGTGTGATATTCCGCGCCGGCGGGACCAGCATGCCTTGCACGACTTCCGGTTCGTAACAAACTACTACGTCATACGTAGACAGTGCACTCGGTTGGGTTTCGGTTTCGGTATTGCGCCTTTTTGCTTATTAAAAATTATTTTCGAATTTGCTGAGCATTTCAGCTATCGGGCGCGTGACAAGAGTGTCTCAGGAACATAAAAGCACCATTACCCTGACACGGTCAAAAAATCGCCGGAGTTGGCCTTTAAAGCGCTGCAGGGTGCCCCTCCTCATGTGGTGAGTCTCTTCGCTACAAATACCTTTATCGATGCTGTCCGGGATACAGAGGTTCGTCGCATGTTGCGAATAGGCCAACCAGAAGATATCCGTGCCACAGTAGTACTCGCAATGGATCAACATGATACCCTGCATACCATACGGCAGGCGTCCTGTGCAGTCCCTAATGTATCACACCACAAAAATGCTGCCAAAATCGACAACACGAGTCCCACGGCAACGCTTAACGAAGGCGCTTATGTTTCCGGTGGCCAATTGGCAAATTACGAGCCTGTTTCTAAGAAGAGCTTGCTTAAAGTTCAGTCACTTGTCACTGTGCGGCATACCAACAAGAAATCGCGTACACTTCTGTAAGGCCACCTCTTGGACAAACGGCTGCAGGCGTGGATCTTCGTGAAGCGTCGAGCGCACCGATTACTTAACAGAAGTGTCTTGTAAATGCCCCAGAACAACGGCGTTACCAAGCTGTGACACTACCAGCACTCACACCTTCTGTACGTCACCTGTCTTCGTGTGCTACGGGCGGACTCAACGTTCCATATATTTTTGTTGACGTCAAGTTGCTTGGCAAGACAATAAAAGCATTGGTTGACACTGGTGCCGCTGTCAACGTACTTCTGCAAGAAGATTCCACTGGCGAGCAGCGGGTGTTGTCGTATGCTAGCCGCCAGCTCACAGATGTGGAACAACGTCGTCACTCGTCAGAGCTGGAGTGTCTGGCTGTCATCTGGGCCGTCCAGAAGTTTCGGCCCTATTTGTTTGGCCGCCACCTTACAGTCGTCACTTACAACAATGCATTAGTCTGGCTACAGTCTTCGACCAACTTGACACCAAAGATGGCCCGCTGGTCGCTCCAACTGCAAGAATACGACTTCACCATTGTACACAGAAGTGGTGCGTCACATCAAGATGCCGACATTTTGTCGCGTTATCCGGCATCTGTCAGCATTGTTGGTGACCTACGAAGTGCACAAGTTCGTGACCCGGAGCTCCTCTCAATCGTAAACATCCTTCGCTCTGGCAGCACTGACCAATCCAATTCACGTTATGAAAGACTACGGCGCTATTACAAAGGGCAAAACGGCTTGCTTCATCACGTTAGGCGCACCAGGCGAGGCTCGACCCTGTGGCTACCTGTAGTGCCTCCATCTATTCGTCCCCAAATACTGAAAGCCCTCCATGACGTAGCTACAGCAGGTCACCTCGGCTGTTCGAAAACATATGCCAGAGTGTCCGAGCGGTTTTGGTGGCAGAACATGTACCAGGAGGTGAAAGCTTACGTCGCGGCATGCCCAACTTGCCAATTTCGCAAAGTGTCTACCACCGCAACAAGAACTCCAGTGCAGCCAATTGAGCCACCTACTGGTCCATTTGAAATGATAGGAATGGACCACATCGACCCTTTCCCGAAGATGAAGAACGGCAACAAGTACATCCTCGTCGCCGTGGATCACTTGACGAAATGGATCGAAGCCGAAGCGGTACCCGATACGACTGCTGAACACGCCGTTGATTTCGTACGAACCAAACTGGTGTCGCGGCATGGCACTCCCAAGCGCTTGCTCACGGACCTCGGAAGTTCTTCCATGTCACGAGAGTTTGAAACTGCTTTGACATCGTATGGAGTAGACCACGCCACTACATCTGTGAACCACCCGCAATGCAACGGCCTCGTTGAGCGGGTAAATCGCACTCTTACTGATGTGCTGGCGTCGTACGTGAACAAAACACACACCAAATGGGACTGTTTTCTACCCGATGCTGTATTTGCCCTCAGCACATAAAAGCAAGAAACCACGCAGTAGACTCCATTTTCACTTGTTTACGGACGAACGCCATCAATACCCCTTGACTCGCAGCTTGGCATCAAGAGGAATGGCCCTATTGATTCTGCACAAACGATTGCTCAGCGCCGCCTACAAGCCAGGCAACACATCGTTGACGCCACGGCCCGTATCCAAGCAACCAGTGCCATGAACCGTCGTCCACCTCCTTCCTATAAGTCATTGTTTTGGTTAGACGCACAGTACGCCTTCCCGGACGCGCTACGAAGTTTTTACCACGATTCAAAGGCCCTTACCGCGTCGTATGTCGCTTAGGGCCCGTCACTTACCACCTTGAAGACTTACCCGAAAATCGACCAGCCGGGACGCACCACATCTTTCCGGAGCACGTCTTCCACATGAAACGGTACTTCATATGAAGAACTCGACCACTGCATTACGCGGTCAACCCAATGGCACGGGCCAAACGGACGCACGCAGGATGAAGCAGCAGTTTACTTGGGACAGTTTACAGGTCACCACCCAACTCAGTAAAGACATTTTTACACCGCCTTCCTCCCCCCCCCTCCGGTGGAAAGATGTTTGGAGGTAACACTGGCGCATGGGCTCAGAAGAGGAGCAGTGAAGAACGAGGCAGAAGAAGCTGGAAGATGGCAACCAGTTTCCGAAGTAAAGTGGTTAGCTTTGCTGTCTGTGTGTTTCCTACGTAACAATATCATGTGCCCACCTAATTTTCTGTTTCCCCCCTGACGCCTACCTTCAATACTATGGTCTTATTATGGGCCATTTGCAACTCCATCACGTAGTCAAATCTGCCATATCGTCAGGTTTCGTTGGCTCACAGAGCTGCCACAACCTACTTGAATCGCTTAGAGATGAGGTCA
>JALIZH010005154.1:0-68435 GCA_030522465.1 Rhipicephalus appendiculatus
AACGCTGCTGTCAGCTAACATGTTGATGTTGAGGTCGCCACCTAATATTAAGGCATATTTTTTTTCACTCACAAATTCTAACAGAGAGTCTAAAAAAGAAAAAAAACAAACGCACATTATTTGAGGGAGGGCGGTAACATACACAAAACACTGATGTAGGGTAAGGCGGGGCAAAATGAGACACGGGGCAAAACGCGACATTTTGGCTTTGCCGACCTCTATAGCTAATACAGAAAGCACTTTTCTTTGTTTATATATTTCAGCGAGAGGTGCTGGTAGTTGTCCACCGTTTTGTGTGCAAAAGTTGATGATTGCTCACAGCGTTCGCGTGGGAAAAATTTCGCGGCTGGTGTCAGTGTGTTCGTGACCCGTCAAAAAGGGGCGAAATTCTTCTCGGCCAAGTTTTCGGACCCGTGTATGAAGCTACTCTGGCATCAGTACAACAACGTAAGTATTTATATTGTTACTATATACTACTAGCTACATACCACCAAAATTTCAGTTCACTTGGTGCGCGGGGCCAAAGCGGAAATTTTTTTGAATTTGGGCATGTGAGGGGGGCAAAACGCGACAAAAAGGCATTGAATTGCCTAGAGAGTGTCTCATTAAGTGAACCATTTACTTACACTCATTATATATTATACTTTATTGTTTAGGAAGGTTCGGACGCACAAGAGAATATCATATAAAGCTTCCTGGGAGGAAAACGACGTAAAAAAGCACTGACTGCTGTTCAGGACACCCACTCCATTCGTGCTGCATCGAGATTTTTCCGCGTTCCCAAGGATGCTCTCCAGACGCGAACACTAATTTGGAAGAATCTCCAAGTCAAGCCGTTCACAAACACATCTCGCGATCGAGTTTTCCTTCAATACCAAATTTGTGCTAGAAAATTCGAATCTAGCACAGTTTTAAATTCATCGCCTCACGAAGCCCGGCTGACGAAGCTGAAAGCCACGAAACGCCCGTGCAGTTCTGCACCAAAACGGCAAAAGGAGGCGAAGAAGATGCGTCAGAATATATCTGGCGTCCAATCGTTGAATAATCCACTGAAGTGCAAGCTTTCAACGAAATACAACAATAGCACAAAAAAAGACTGGTGGTGTTTGATCTGCAAGGAGTTTTGGAGCAAAACAGCACCGGATTCTGTCTGGATTCAATGCGTTGAGTGCAAGGACTGGGGTCATGAAGGCTGCGTGAGGGCCCACGGAGTTTAGTTTCAAGTGCTTCTACTGGAAAAACTGAAGGGTTAAATTTTTTTTTTCACACTGTCTCGTTTTGCCCCGCAGGTTGGGGCAAAATGAGACATCTGGTGCATTTTTTTATTTCTTTTTAAAATAAACTTTTTAACAGTGGAAACATGGTCATATTTATGTAGCACGTACCTTGTACCCAAAGGAAAGTTTCTGCATTGTCGTTTAAGGGTAAAGAGTGAAATGAAAATAAATATTCACTATTTTCAAATTTTTGTCTCATTTTGCCCCACCTTACCCTACCACATCTAACAGTAAGTATTTCATATAAAGGAGAAATGCAGCAGAATTCTGACACCAACTCACAGTCTATTGAACTTGAGATTAGCATAGCTACGCCACCACCCCTTTTGCCTGTGCGGTTCATGTAGTACGATTTATAAGTTGGAAACGTAAATACATCGTCTTCCGAAGTAAACCACGTTTCCGAAAACGTCACAACGTCAAAGCACACTTGCGCTTCACTAAAAAAATATTCGAGTTCATCCTGTTTATTCCTACCCGATCTAAGGTTTAAATGAACACAACTGAGGCTTTTTTCGCAACAAGTGTCATACAGGTTTTTAAGATTAATAAGGTCTATAGGTGCGGTTGAGGGAAGCATGATAAGAAGAATATCAAAAGAATATCAAGAGGGTAACAATGCAATGCGGGGTAACAGTATCACAGCTTATCAAGGTCGGCCAAACAACGAATGACAACCGCGCTATCACCTTCTCTTTTTCTAACGAGAATTTTGCCGTTGCAATGCCATGAAAAACGATAGCCATTGTTCTCTGCCCAGTCTTTTGCGCAGCGGAGCAGCTCTCTGTTTTGCTGGGTCATGTTCTCAGTGATCGAAACACCCGATGAGGCATCTCTTAGGGCTTTCCGCTTTCCCAGCCACTTATCACGAGTTGATTGCTGGGCAAATCGAACTATAATTCCGGGTGTTCTGTTTGGCTTTGACGGAAGTCTGTGGATAGCGCCAATGTCATTCCCAGTCAGCTCTGGCAGGTTAGCAATCTTGGCCACATCATTCAACTTACACAGCAAGTCCTCGTTTGGCGTAGCTTGGATGCCGTGAACTTCTATGTTTAGTCTCCGACTACGAAACTCGAGATCACTCACTGTAGCTTTCAGTTGTTGAATGTCACCTGAGGTGCAGTCCGCCTCTAATTTCCCAACGCGTCTGTTTAAACTACTAATGTCCTTTTCCTGCTTTCAGTTGTTGAATGTCACCTGAGGTGCAGTCCGCCTCTAATTTCCCAACGCGTCTGTTTAAACTACTAATGTCCTTTTCCTGCTTAACTTGACGGCTCAGGATGTCGTCATACTTCTGCGACAATAGCTGGATTGAGTCCTTAATTTCCCCAACCTGAGCCGGCAGCCCTGCCAAAGCATCAAGCCTCTTAGTTATATCTGCCAAACAAACGGCTAACAGGAGCAGAACAGCTAACAGGAACAGAAAACAGGAGCAAGTCTTTTAGGCGTTTGGCCGCTGGCGTGGACGGACGGCTCCTGCGGTGGGTCCATGGGGACGGCGCCGCGGGTCGTCTCCCGTGGATCCCTCGTGGTGAGTCGACCATCGGCGACGCCGCATTCGCGGTACTTTGTTGCTTGCTCGAGCGTTGTACTTCTACACTGTTTAAGGTGGTTATAGCGTTTAGCGTGTTGATCACTAGTGATGTACTTGATTCTGCTAGCGAGCTCGTTGATGTAAAAGTAGTTGAAAAAATTACACCATCTCCCGCTAAAGGGAACCATGTGTAGATGTGAAGCAGCGGGCACTAACGCTTACACTGGCGGCGGCGTTGACGCTGGCGCTCATCGGAGCGTTGCGCAGGAGAGAAAACTGGGGAGGCGCGAAGCACGCAGTGATGGAGCGATGTTTCCTACTGGAACATGCCAATCGCTGCTAATGGGCAATGAGAGACAGAAGACTCCGACTGGACACAGAGACCCGCAGTCCGCTTTTAGTTAACGCGCACGCTGCGAAAATTTTTATTGTTCAACAACGCACAGGAGAAATCTCCCACCGGCACCAGCATGGAGGTCAAGATCCATTGCCATATATACGGGGTGGCCAGTGAACGGTTGTGCAGCGCGAGCAGTCGGTTTTGTCAACCAAGAAACTCGCTAGCAGACGCTGCCTGCGACGGCCTCGCGAGGCGAGAGAGGGGGCGGGGAGCGTAGGAGAAGAGAGAGAGGGGGACGCGCATGCGCAGTGGGAGTGTGGGCGCCGCGGGCAGGGATGCCTAGAGGGCAGAGCGTAGGAGAGAGAGGGGGACGCGCATGCGCAGTGGGAGTGTGGACGCCGTGGGCAGGGGATGCCTAGAGGGGAGAGAGGGGGAGCGTTGAAGGAGAGAGGAGGGAAGGCGCATGCGCAGTGAGGGTGTGGTTGCCGCGGGGAGGGATGCCTAGAGGAGAGAGAGAAGGGGGGAGAGGAGGTTTTTTGTTTTTATTTTTTTTGAAAGGGTTTGCGCATGCGCAGTAAGGGTGGTCACGCCGCACACCACCACCGGATTAAGCTTCGCCATAAGATGCTTCACATCTAATAAATGTTACGTGTTGTTTTGGTTTGCCCGACCGCGTCTACTGTCTCCGTGTGCTCCGAGAGCAGCGCTCCCATCTGAGACCCCACACTGGCTGCCCAACGTGGAGCTCTCAGAGCATCGGATGAAAGTTTTCGCGGTTCGGAACAACCTTTTTTAAATGCGAATGCATTTCATAGTCGGGCTATGTCAGGCATCCGGCGTTGGCGTTGGCGTTGTCCGCGGAGGAGGAGCAGGAGGATAGGTTGAGGAGGTGTGCGCGCCGGCAGGTGTTAGATGTGAAGCATCTTATGGCGAAGCTTAATCCGGTGGTGGTGGTGTGCGGCGTGACCACCCTTACTGCGCATGCGCAAACCCTTTCAAAAAAAATAAAAATAAAAAACCTCCTCTCTCCCTCCTCTAGGCATCCCTCCCCACGGCAACCACACCCTCACTGCGCATGCGCCTCCCCTCCTCTCTCCCCTGCTACGCTCCCCCCTCTCTCCTCTAGGCATCCCTGCCCGCGCCGTCCACACTCCCCACTGCGCATGCGCGTCCCACCTCTCTTCTCCTCTCCTACGCTCCCCCCCTCTCTTCTCTAGGCATCTCTGCCCGCAGCGTTCACACTCCCACTGCGCATGCGCGCCCCCCTCTCTCTCGCCTCGCGACGCCGACACAGGCAGCGTCTGCTAGCGAGTTTCTTGGTTGAAAAAACCGACTGCTCGCGCTGCACAACCGTTCACTGGCCACCCCGTATATATGGCAATGAATCTTGACCTCCAAGGTGGTGCCGGTGGGAGGTTTCTCCTGTGCGTTGTTGAACAATAAAAATTCGCAGCGTGCGCGTTAACTAAAAGCGGACTGCGGCGGAGCTCGGCGGAGCTATATATGAAAAAGATTTAAAAAATAAATAAAAAAAAATTAAAAAAACAAGAAAAAGAAAAAAAAAGGCTCTGCGCAGTGCTCCTGACCGGGCTGCAGAAATTAGGCGCCTTTTTCCTTCTTCGAACCACAACCACCATATATAATTGGAGTGAAGCACGCGCGAAATGCATTCGCATTTCCTCACGATTCCCTTCTGGGGAGGTGGGGGCATTTTTTTTTTTTAGTCGGGGTAGAGTACGCCCTAAGGGGGACTTTCATCGCTAGCGTCGTCGGCGTGCTCTCTTGAGAGTGAGGAGATCGGTTGCTGTGGCGTGTTTGAACTTGTCGGCACGTTGAGAGCTTTTTTTTCTGCTCGCAAGAGTTTTTTTTTAAAGAACGTCCTTGAGTTGTAGTACGAAAGCCATGGGGTCCACACCCTGGGAAGAGGAAGGCTTGGAGCACGTGGATTGCAGGCAAGCCCAGAGCGAGTGAGTACGGAAGCCTCGTAGGTCGTCCGAGTTTTCTGTAAATAGCTTCTTCTGTCTATGGTTCTGGGATTCGGGTGGCCAGGGGCCCCGGGCGTCGTTGCTGTCTTGTATTGCGGCTCGACCTCGGGGCGACGTGACACCGTCACGGACGGTGGGCGCCGATCGCTCGCTAAGCTGCTGTCTTCGGCGAGCGAGTAGGACCACCTTACAGAGCTGATATCTCCTCGCGGCCGCCTCTTCTGCGCCTATGCTGGCTACTGGGTGGATGCCGGTTGTTGTGGAGCGACTCGTTAGGCCTAAGGCTCTGCAAAGCAGCCTGTCGGGACACAACCCGCTAGATCGTGGCGTTGAGATGTTGCACTCTGCTTCCCTCATGTTATCTCGCGATGCATGAACTAAGAAAAGCAACATTAGATTTATTTCAACTGGGCGTCCCAGTCGCTCCCGATGTTTTGTTGACATAGCCCGACATAGTCGGGCTATGTCAGGCATCCGGCGTTGGCGTTGTGCGGCGTTGGCGTTGTCCGCGGAGGAGGAGGAGGAGGATAGGTTGAGGAGGTGTGTGCGCCGGCAGGTGTTAGATGTGAAGCATCTTATGGCGAAGCTTAATCCGGTGGTGGTGGTGTACGGCGTGACCGCCCTTACTGCGCATGCGCAAGCCCTTTCAAAAGAAATAAAAATAAAAAACCTCCTCTCTCCCTCTCTCCCCTAGGCATCCCTCCCCGCGGCAACCACACCCTCACTGCGCATGCGCCTCCCCTCCTCTCTCCCCCTGCTACGCTCCCCCCTCTCTCCTCTAGGCATCCCTGCCCGCGCCGTCCACACTCCCACTGCGCATGCGCGTCCCACCTCTCTTCTCCTCTCCTACGCTCCCCCTCTCTTCTCTAGGCATCTCTGCCCGCAGCGTCCACACTCCCACTGCGCATGCGCGCGCCCCCCTCTCTCTCTCCTACACTCCCCCCTCTCCCTCTCTCGCCTCGCGACGCCGACACAGGCAGCGTCTGCTAGCGAGTTTCTTGGTTGAAAAAACCGACTGCTCGCGCTGCACAACCGTTCACTGGCCACCCCGTATATATGGCAATGAATCTTGACCTCCAAGGTGGTGCCGGTGGGAGATTTCTCCTGTGCGTTGTTGAACAATAAAAATTCGCAGCGTGCGCGTTAACTAAAAGCGGTCTGCGGCGGAGCTATATATGAAAAAAAAATTAAAAAATAAATAAAAAAATTTAAAAAAAAACAAGAAAAAGCAAAAAAAAAAAGGCGCTGCGCCGTGCTCCCGACCGGGCTGCAGAAATTAGGCGCCTTTTCCTTCTTCGAACCACAACCACCATATATAAATGGAGTGAAGCGCGCGCGAAATGCATTCGCATTTCCTCACGATTCCCCTTCGGGGAGGTGGGGGCTTTTTTTTGCTAGCCGTACTGAACATCGTACCACATGGGCGCTGGGCCCGTAGCTCTCTTTCATTTGTCCTCCTGCACCGTTCTGTCCAGAATGTTTTCAGTGTACGCAGCGGGATTGAGGTAACCCGCGGCTGGCTGTCTTGTGCACATCGTCTTCGCCGCTGGCCAGGAATGCGGCCGAGACACTTCGGGCAATGGATATGCCTGGGACCTGCGCAGCTGCCTGCAGACCGACACCCTCGCGAGTGCTCCTCGCAACCAGAAGACGTGTCGGCGTGAGTGACGCTTTCTCGCGCCAACAGCCACGTTGCCGTTACGGGTCCAGGGCTGAGGTCAAGTCGTCGAGCCAGTGCAGCGGTGTCGACCAGAGGCTGCGTCGCGGGGCACGGACATTCTTTAGGGACATGTGTTGTTTTCTTTCCTATAGCTTGTGTAGCTGTTTGTTTTTTTAAGTTTTTTTTACCGGGGTATGTTTTGATTTAAGGTTGGGGGAATTTGGGGCTGCTATGACCCCCCTGTAATGTCGTTTGCGCCTCATGGCGCGCGCGAGTCTCGCGGATAAGCCGCAGTTCAGGTTAACAGTCGCCGAGCGGAAGGTGGCGCTGTGTTTTGCGCGGGTTAAGGTTAGCGGTGGCGCCAGCAGCGCCGCCTGGCGGCGAGCATACGTGGCCGCTCATAAAACAGATGCGAGTCTTTTTGACGTTTGGCGGCTGGCGTGGACGGACGGCTCCTGTGATGGGTCCATGAGGACGGCGCCGAGGGTCGTCTCCCGTGGATCCCTCGTCGTGAGTCGAGCGTCGGCGATGCTGCATTCGCGGTACTCTGTTGTTTGCTTGAGCATTGTACTTGAACATTGTTTAAGGTGCTTTTAGCGAGTTGATCACTAATGATGTACTTGATACCGGTAGCGAGCTGGTTGATGTAAAAGTAGTTGAATGAATGTTACGTGTTGTTTGGTTTGTGGTTTGCCCGACCGCGTCTACTGTCTCCGTGTGCTCCGACAGCGGCGCTCTCATTTGAGACCCCACAAGTTATATTCGGCGAAGCAACGACAACGACATTGGTAAGATATACAAAATAAAGAAAGGGAACAAATTCTACGGCAGTCAGTACTCACATTACAGGTACTCACAAGCACTCACATAGTGGTCAAGGATGGTTGCTTGCTGGGCTAGCTGGTTCATTTACAGCGCTCTTTACACTTTGTCTCTGTCATCTTTTCCAGTTTTGCGCGCTGTTACAAGTGTTCACATAGTACTCACATAGTAAAAAAAACTTGCCATTTATTCGAACACAGCAAAGTGAATACCGATAGCAAGCGAGTACATGACGTAATATGACGCTTCAAGTGTAGTGGCGCTTACGGAGCTTCATTTCTCATCGCTTGCAGAAAAGAATGAATGTTGGGATGTTCCACGACATCAGCAGATAAGGCGTTCTACTCGACGATTGCCAGGGAAATTAAGAGTACATAAAAGTGTTTGTTCTGCACTTGAGCTCGGCCACCTTTTTTGTGTGAAGAGACTAAGTCAACATAGATAGATAGATAGATAGATAGATAGATAGATAGATAGATAGATAGATAGATAGATAGATAGATAGATAGATAGATAGATAGATAGATAGATAGATAGATAGATAGATAGATAGATAGATAGATAGATAGATAGATAGATAGATAGATATGTTATTCAAAACTTCTTTTCTTCGTTGAACTGCAAGAATGGTTAACAATTGTTACCGTAGACCTGTCAGGGCGAGACACCATTTTATGCGACAGCGTGGTGAACGACTCGGTATCGCAGGTATTGTGGTGTCACAGTCGGCTTCGATGTCGGGGTCGGTAGTTGCGAGCCAAAAATAAGCCTTGTCAGTGAGGAAAAATCGCGAAGGATGCAAAATGTAAACAGACAGGCCAGATCCCACGGGCAGCGGAAATCAGTTCCATGCAAGCCAGTCAACGAGTGCTTACGTTTGCCTTATTTAAGAGCGAAGCTGTCAAAGCTCGAGGTAAAACGTCGGGTGCTCGCAAAACACCCTCCGCGCTGTTGCTTATCAGCCGCGCCCACCGACGGAGAGCGTCCGCGCAGCCGCCACGCCGAGTTTGCCCGCCGCGCGGGCAGCGTACGAGCGACGAAAGGCCCGCGCTTCTTCCGGGGGCGCCACAGCGAGATTGGCACGTTAGTTCTGGCGCTGGAGTTTGGACCGTCTTGCATGGTCTGTGACGCCTAGGAAAGACCTAGCATTAGCCAAGAAGTCCCCGTTAAGCCCCTAAGATCAGCCAGCCTCGCTGTTTATTAAGCTTTACATGGAGTGTAATTTTCTCCCCCCCCCCCCCCCTTTTTTTGCTTTCAGCCAACCGTTACAACGCAGAAAGACGTCTTCGTGTAAATTTAGAAATAGACTAGCCATGTGCGACGACTGCACTGGCATGTAAAGTGCAGATCATTTTGCGACGTAACATAGCCACTCACGTTAGGGTAGAGACGTCAGTTTTATCGCAACGGAGTGGACGCTTCCTTGCAATTTTGTCCATACCATAACTTGCGGTCGTCGGTGCCTTCAAGCAACGCTTGACTAGCCACAGATGCACAAATGCGATATTCATTACATTCTTATATAAGCGCATATGCAACAAAGCAACCACAGATGACGTGTCTATGCGAGGCTTCTATATGGCCTTTTTCCGAAGCAGTTTGACTCACTGGCATGGCTCTGTGGTAATATAGTTGACTGGCAGACAAAATACCCGAGCTCGACTCTGGCTCTAGCCATGATTTGAAGCGATAGTGTTAAGGAGCTTGCTCCGCAGACATTCCGGTGTCAATGTCCTTGGTTGTGAGCGAGAGATCAGCGCTGTCCGTGAGCGAATATTCGAGATAGATGCAATTAAAGAAATCATTAAAATATTCGATGCGCGTGCGAATTGAGCCCAGGATTTCTGCGTGTCAAGCAGGTGTTCTGCCGCAAAGCCATGCCTATGCTCTAAATTGCTTTGGTTGCTTTGGAAAAAAAAAGCTATATGACTGACGTTATGCAGTGCGCCAATGTTAACACCTGTAATATTGCACGGCAGCAGCGTAGAATCACACCAGGCGTCAAAACATGCCATTTACGCAAGGAATGGCTAATTTAATGGCCCACCACTTAGAAACCACATCGAGATAATTCAATGTCATCATCAACAACGGCATCAACAAGGTGTGCAGCTACACAGGTGCGCAAGTTTCCTTCCAGGCGTGTGGTGGGTACCTTGCCAACTCGCAAAAGGAAAAATAATGTTTTAGTGGGGAATGCGCAACTGTACTTGCAGTAAAGGAAAGAAGTGTAGGTTTAAGGGCTCGTTTGCTTTGCTAAACGCAGTATTAATGAGAACTAACAGACAATGATGCCAAGGAAAGTCTGTGGGTTCCTACTTGCAGTAGGCATTCTAGGATGGTTTCGAATGGTCAGTGCAACGCACAGACGTTCCTTTCCTTGCAGAACCCTTTAGGTGCCCACGGAGAGGCGAAGCCCCGCTAGCGATTGAGAAGGCGATGCGAACAAGTTCCAATTACGCTATCGCTTTCTACGCTTGAAAGCTCAAGCGTCCTGCAAGTTTTTTATTCTTTGCTGCCACCGGGATTGGTAACACACTGACAACGGCGGCGACGCCGGTAGCGCATTATCCGTGACACGGGCCCCTTCACGCTGTTGCTTAACATTTTCAGTCTGTGTCCATATCGACTGCGAAAGACTTAAGGCGCATACCATAGGCAACGGTAGAAATTTTTTTTTCGAGGGGCGGCTGATATCAAGCACGTAGGAAAAATTGTTCTGGGAAGAACTGACGTTTCGGCCGCACGACCGGCCATCGTCATCACTCCGACGAAGGCCGGTCCCGCGGCCGAAACGTCAGTTCTTCCCAGAACAATTTTTCCTACGTGCTTGATATATTTTTTGAACTTTTACTTCCGGGTCCTATGTTAGCACTTTATTCTTTATTGTTTCAATTATATATATATATATATATATATATATATATATATATATATATATATATATATATATATATATATATATATATATATATATATATATATATATATATATATATATATATATATATATATATATATATATATATATATGCAGGGTGTTTCAAGAAATGTGTCCACTATTTTTAAAAAATCAGCAAAATGCGGTATTTGCTCGCTGTCTTCACATTTGCTTTTTTTCTGTGGCGGCAGGCATCTTAAGATGGTTGAAAACATGATGTGGGACATAAATTAAGAAAGTTAAATTAATTAACTTTTTAATTAGTGGAGTTAGGTGGTTAAGTTCAATGGGAGAATTCAAGTCATTCATGCGAAGAACCCATTTCAGCTTTGAGATTTCGAAAAAGCGGCCTCAAGGAATAATAGCGAAGTAATAAAATTCTCCCAAATTCAGCGGCAAAACCGAAACCGAAACGCGGAAGAGCGCAACTGCCATATACGTTTGAGACGTCCACAATGAGTGAACGTCATTATATCAACCATCAACCGACTTCTTGGTGTGAGCGTGTGCGCTGCGCTTGCAGTAGTGGCACGCATGACGTACATACGTTAACGAACGTGGAAGAACTGCACCTCTCTAATCGTTGTCTAGTCATCTCCTTGTCGCGCTCATCGGCGCTTGGCTTTCGGTTTCGCCATTGAATTTGCCTGAATTTCATTACGCTACAATAATTATCAGAGGCCTCTCTTCCGAAATCTGAAAGCTGAAATGCGTTCTTCGCATGAAGGACTTCAATTCTCCCATTGGACTTAACCACCTAACTCCGCTAATTAAAAAAGTTATTTAATTTAGCTTTCTTAATTACTGTCCCAAATCATGTTTTCAACCATCTTAAGATGCCTGCCGCTACAGAAAAATCAAATGTGAAGACAGCGAGTAAATACCGCATTTTGGAGATTTTTTAAAAATAGTGGACACATTTCTTGAAACATCCTGTATGTTAGGAGTGCGCGAATAGTGAACTTCGGAAACGAATACGAATAGTAATCGAATAGTTTTCGAATAGTCAGTGAACGGATTTTCACAACATTCTTACAACACCACAACATTTTATTTGAAACAAATATTCACAATCTTTCACGAATAAACATTACGGCTAGTTCTAATCGACTCAAAACACAACTGCAATAACTAAGGTAATACAGCAGGGACTAGAGCCTTCGTAATAATTTGTAACTGTAGGTTAAACACAGCATTCAATAACGTAATCAATGTGACACTTTGTCGTCTGATTTTAAATAAAATTGGGATACAAAAAGCTAAACAATTTTCAACCAAACACCGTGGCTACAGCTGAAGATGTAATGAAACACATCAACCTGTCATCACAACATGGCCTGCGCACCGAAAACATGTGAATATCCGTGTTGAAATATACATCTCCAAGTATAATTTATGCACACGCAACACTTGCATCTGTTGTTAGTCAAGTAGGTGCACGCTGTCGTAGTCCCCACCTTCAGTTATGACAAGTTGAAGACAGGAACTGATTAATGTGACGCAGCTCAGAATAGCAAAAGGTGTGTAAGACAGGACTTCTCACAAAAGACACGTTTATCCGGCAATGAATATAGCGTCGGTCGTCTCGTTAAAGCTTGGGCTGCGTGTAGATCACTTTAGCTATTAAAAGAAGAAAAATGGCCTTGCAGTGAAAACACACCTCCGAATAAGGATGTCAGTACCCCTTTAATGAAAAAAGATCACCGCCCAAGCACTTCGTACGGATGGTTAACCAGCGAAGCTCATACGTGCGGCCACAGGCGGTTGCAGACGTCGCAGCCGAAGCCAGAGTGCCGCTCGAGAAACTCGCGCCGAAAGCGGTCGTTGGCCCCGGCGAACGTGTACCCGCCATTGACACGTTGACGCTGCTTCCTCGACTCACCGTTGTCGCTTGCATTCGGCTCTGAAAGGTGCCGGATCCTGGGTGCGTAGCTGCTTGTTACGCTTCCCCACCCGGGCCTGTTCTTGTGCCCGGACTGCTGCGTCGGCCCGGCGAACATGAATTCTCTAGCGGATCACCTGTCGGCGCTGTTCTTGGAAAGTTGTCTCCTATTCGGGCGTTCGTACGATCCGTGCCCTCCCCATGTGGAAGTTGTAAGTTTAAACTGCTGCGCGTGGGCTCAGCGGTACGGCTGCGAAGGGGTCGATGACATCACTAACAGCGCTCCCAATGGCGCGCGCGCTAGGGTGCGACGTAGAGAACGACGTAACTGACGGCGCAGCCAACGGAGACCGTTATCATTGCTCGTGGCGAACGGTTTTGCGTTTAACCTAACCATATAGAGCTTTCGCTGTATAATCTTTATTAGCAGAAAAGAGATCACTGTTCTGAGAAAATCAAAAACAATTTGAAACAGGTGCGCCATTTGCGCAAGGTAATCAGGAGCTCTAAGATCCTCGATATTTGTAGCCAGTTACATCCTGGACCTTATTATTGGGCGCGTTAACTTAAGGAGCTCGAGCGGGCTCTAGCCGGCGTAGAGCGCTCTTATAAAAATGGTTAAGAATCGGACTTCTGGTGTGTGATTACGAAGCGTCCTATACGCGCTCCAACCCTGAGACGGTGCACGAGAGCCAGCACGAGAGCTTGCGTGCCTGATATGGGTGCCTGAAGAATGACGCGTTCCCGACTCTGTGCTCCGATGAAGTGCGTTCTCCTTCCCTACTTGTTCCTACCGCAGAAGCGACGTAACATTCTCCATTAAACGATTTCGTGCGTCCGAAAGCAGTCGACGGAAATCACCATTAAGCTAAGCTCTGAAGGCGTCGCACTCGAGCGCATTCGAGCATGTTCCTTTGGAGTTCGGAGCGCGCTAACTTAACGCGCCCATTGTGTAAGGCGCCCATTGTGCTCGAGCGGCAACTCGCCGTTTTTTTTCAGCTTGATTTGCAGCATCAGTGCCGTGACGGGATGCTTTCGCAAGGCGGTACCGATTATTTGCGAGGCAAGCTTTTGCAGCGTAGAGACCTGGGTCGATACCAACTTGCTGGCAAAGTATCAGATGTCCTTCTGTTGCCATTATTGAAATGACAGTCTCATACAATGCAAATTTGATAATCGACGGGCTCACATACGTGTCCTTGAGCGTAAACGACACATGTACGATGATGCGCGTTCACCTGATGAAAATTTTACGACTTTTATGATTAAAAATGTTATTTTGGCCGTGCTAGAAGAGCATTATTACATGTTCGCACTGGATATGATTGTCAAATAACGAAATAAAGGAGACACGTGAAGCTCATTTTATGATGCGCACAATACTGGCAATTTCAGTTTCGGATTCTTGGATGATGCGTGGCGCAACAATTTTGCTTGTATCTTTTGAAAGAAATTGCGTAGACACAAACTGCAGCAAAATGACGGGCGATGAATCGCGCATTCATAATGACGAAAAACTAAAAAATGACATCTTTTGAAAGAAAAAAACAAAATTCGCTTTTTTTCAGTTGGCCTCATACCTTACAGCCGAAGCTTAAGAGTCCTCCAATTTTTAGCCGTCTTACAGCCAGCAAAACCAACGGGCCACGCATAAAACACCGACAACGGTGGTCATCACCATGGAAACTTAAGTGCAGCTCTAAAAGACCTGATGAAACGATTGCAAGGAAATTTATCGAAGGACTTCAAGAGCATTCAAGAAGCCTTAAAAGATTCCACGACTTGGTCTACAAACCCACGCAAAGTGTCATACAGTGCAAGCTTCGATACTATTCATAATCCATCAGAAAATCATCCACGTACGTAAACATATGACAAGCATGCTCATGATCAATCGCGCCTAGAGGTGAGTAGCCGAAGAGAAAAGGACGAAAAAGAGCATTGTTTATTCAATGGACTTCATGTCCTTGCAAGGTTCGACGGTAACCATTTGAACCATAGCAAGCGTACGCTCAACCGTGTCGTGAAATAGTTCCTTTGAAGAGAATGTAAACATATCGACAGAAATCTGTCTGGCTGGGTGGAATATTTCTAAGAGGTTGAAATGGCTCCAGCCAAGTTTATAGAGAGCCCGACGTTTCGGGACCAATTCGGTCACTTCCTCAGGGGGTGACTAGGCTGGTCGTGGAAGCATCATCTCGTCTTGTGTCACCACGGCTCCGGGTTTCCCTTTCCTTCACGTTTCGGAGGCCGTGAACGTACACTGAGGGCATTGTTCCTAAGGGCCGGTTCAATTTCCAGGTGTGTTCTGTATGTGCAAGGACTCCAGCAACAGCCTCCTTCCCAGATTTCCTTGTTTCTAGAACAGAAGCGCCGTCGAAGTCGATCTTGCGGTCGTGCTTCTCACAGTGCTCTGCAAGAGAGCTGCGTTGTACTTCCATCTTCCTGACGTCGTTCTTATGTTGGCGCATTCTTTCTGGGAAGCACTTGCTCTCGCCTATGTAGCTGGCTGGACATTCCGAACACGGCACCTTGTACACTACGCCTTGGTGTTGCTCCCTAGAGGGTCGATCCTTCGGCCGCGGTAGCAAGCGGGTGAGCATCGACGCCGGCTTATGAATCACCGTGACCCCCTCTTTTCCGAGAATCATGGAGACCTATTCACTGATGCCCGGCACATATGGGATGACGATGCGCTGGGCTGGCTTTTTGGATTCTATTGTGGCCGGTGGTGCGGCCGGGGAGGGAGGGGGGTCACGTAGTGTTTCTTTCGCAGGTGCCTCTCCGCGGTAAGGTGGTCGTCCTCTCGACACACGGCGTGACACCCGGCGGATGAACGCTTCCGTGTATCCATTCTTTAGTAGCTCGGCGATGATCTTCTCCGCTTCTCTCTCACTTCTGACGTGCAGATTGTTCTTGCACGCGAAAGGAGCGCAGAGACTAACGAAGCTTTGTGGGCAGTAGGATGACAGGACGTGAAATGCAAATACCTACCGGTGTGCGTTGGCTTTCTGTACACCGAGAAGGTCATACGCTCACCCTGCCGTCCGACTGCTACATCGAGAATAGGAAGCGTCCCGTCCTGCTCTCGCTCCGTCTTTCGTCAGCTTTTTATAGGCCGGGCTGTGAAGGAGATCACGCACTTTGTCGTTGTACGCCTCCCTATCGAGAGGGACGCCTTTCTATCGAGCCCGGCCAATCAAAATCTGACGAAAGACCCCCACACCAAGAGTCCAAAGGGAAGTGAACAAACTCCTGGCCGATATCTTTAAAAGGCACCCGCAGGCACAAACCGTCTACCTCCAGCGTATCTGCCGGAACGGCTCTGCACCAGGATTTTATGGTCTTCCCAAGATCCACAAGCCCACCATCCCGCTCCGTCCTTTCGTGGATTTTGCAGCATCTCCACTCCGTGAGCTGTCCAAGTGTCTCCACAGTACTCTGGCGCCGCCCGTGGGAAAAACACCAACCCACATACGCAACGCCAGCCACTTCGTGGAGCGCATGAAAGATGTGACAGTGAGCAGTGATGAGTGTATCGTCTCGTTCGACGTCGTGTCCCTGTTGACGAGTGTGCCCATAGCGCTAGCGGTGTCTTGCGCATGAGCAGCTTTGAATGAAGATCAACTCTTGGGGCGAAAGCAGCTGCCTAAGCATCGACGAGCTGTGTCGCCTACTGGAGTATTGCCTCAAGGGAACATACTTCAGTGTAGACGGGAACTTCTACAGGCAAGCCAGCGGGACTGCGATGGGGGCGGTGATCTCCGTCACAACTACGAACCTCACCATGGAGCACGTAGAAGGAACGGCACTACGCTTCTTTATTGACAAGCAAAAAGTGTTTTTGAGGTACATGGATGCCTGCTTCTGCGTCATAAAGAAGTCAGCCGTAGATTCAGATGTTGCAGCTTCCTGCAACATCTGAATTCCGTTGACCAGGCGATACAGTTCACGGTGGAGCGAGAGCGGGACGGGACGCTTCCGTTTCTCGATGTAGCAGTCGGACGGCAGGGCGAGCGTATGACCTTCTCGGTGTACAGAAAGCCAACGCACACCGGCAGGTATTTACATTTAACGTCCTGTCATCCTGCTGCCCACAAAGCTTCGGTAGTCTCTGCACTCCTTTCGCGTGCAAAAACAATCTGCACGTCAGAAGTGGAGAGAAAGAGAGAAGAGGAGAGAATCGTCGCCGAGCTACTAAAGGATGGATACACGGAAGCATTCATCCGCCGGGTGTCCCGCCGTGTGTCGAGAGGACGACCACCTTACCGCGGAGAGGCACCTGCGAAAGAAACACTACGTGACCCCCCTCCCTCCCCCGCCGCACCACCGGCCGGCCACAATAGAATCCAAGAAGCCAGGCTAGCGCATCGTCATTCCATATGTGCCGGGCATCAGTGAAGAGCTCTCCAGGATTCACGGAAAAGAGGGGGGTCATGGTGATTCACAAGCCTGCGTCGACGCTCACCCGCTTGCTACCGCGGCCGAAGGATCGACCCTCTAGGGAACAACACGAAGGCGTAGTGTACAAGGTGCTGCGTTCGTAATGTCCAGCCAGCTACATAGGCAAGAGCACCACCACCTAGCCTCTCTACCAGCGGAGCGACCACGCTCCTCCTTTTGCCGAACAGTGACCGCACATGTCGAGGCTCTACCTGGCTTCACGCCTGCAGCGAGACCCTCGGTTCCTCCATGGTGCCTCAAACAGCCAGTCGTCAACCTGACAATACCAGGCGTCCGGAAAAAACAAGATCTGTCAGCACCAGCTCTTAAACAGCTCGCGTTATTTCTATTGTACGAGAAAAATATCAAGACTCCACTCACATCTACACCAACCGGCTCCGTTCTACCGAGCAGCTCAAGAGGGGCGGTCGTGGTTCCAACAATCGCCACAACTATCAAGTTCAGGACGGCTCACCCGACAACTTCGACGGCAGGAGCGCTCACAGCGCTTCGCGCCGCGCTGCTTTTCATTAATGACCAAATGAGAAAAAGGTGGACGATTTTCTGCGACTCCAAGGCGGCAATGCAATCTCTACGGTCGCCTTTACGCCGCGGTCCACACAAACAGTTGACATTTGAGACTGCAGAGATGTTACACCATCTAACCGAGAAGGGACACCACATTGCATTTCAATGGCTACCTAGTCACTGGGGCATCATCGGTAATAAACGGGCCGATCAAGCTGCCCTTTCAGCCCTATACAAAGGACCGCGACCTGTCGTTACCTCTTTTTCGAGGACAGACGCTGCACGGAAGCTCCGCATGCTCGCTCGCCATTGCACCACACCAAATTGGAAGAGCCACATTTCATGCATGCACGATTGTACTCCCTCGGTCCCATATTAAGCCGTAGAATTCCACCAAAGTTTCGCCGAGGTGACGCTACCGTCCTGTGTAGATTATGGCTAGGCGTCGCGTTTACCCAGGCGTATGCGTTCCGCATAAGGATGGCCGACACCACCACCTGTGAACATTGCGGGAACGAAGAAACAATTCAACATGTTCTGTATGACTGTCCGGAATATGCCACACAGAGACAAGCTCTTTGTCAGGCCCTCAACAAGATCGACGACCAGCCCCTATCTGAAGAAAGACTATTACGTCATCGTTCAGACCTAACATCGCAGACGAAGGCCTTACAAGCATTATTAGGCTTCCTGCAATCTACTGGCCTATCAGAACGACTCTAAGCGGAACGTTCTCGTGTTTGTGGGTGTGTGCGGCTGCGTTTTTTTTTAATGCGAATGCATTTCTTAGTCGGGCAATGTGAGGCGTCCGGCGTTGTCCGCGGCGGCGTCCGCGCACCGGCAGGTGTTATCTCTCCGCTTTCACTCCCTCTCCCATAGCAACAGCTGCGGGCCTTCGCGCTTATCCTCGCCCCTAGCAACCGGAGCATGTGGCGCGAGAGAGTGTAGGAGAGGGTAGGTGCAGTGCTTCGCCGCTCCTTCTCTCGCCGTTCGCTTTCTCTCCTCCCTGCGCCCCACTCTCCCGTCCGCTCGCGCCTCACTCTCGACCGTTCGCTGGCTGGGCGCCTCTCAGGGCGATGGCAGAAGTCGGTGAAGGCGAAATCTCTCGGCGCAAGAAATGCATTCGCATTTCCTCACGATTCCCTTCGGGGAGGTCGGGGCATTTTTTTTGTATTATTTATTTTTTTCTCTCTGCCTCTCTTTCAACCCCCTATTCCCCAACCCAAGTGCAGGGTAGCATACCAGATACTACCTTCTGGTTAACCTCCCTGCCTTCCTCTTCTCTTTATCTCTCTGTCTTCCCAGTAAGAATGCGCCAATATAAGAACGACGTCGGTAAGATGGAAGTACAACGCAGCGCTCTTGCAGAGCACTGTGAGATTCACGACCACAAGATCGACTTCAACGGCGCTTCTGTTCTAGAAACAGAAAGAAAGCTGGGAAGGAGGCTGTTGCTGGAGTCCTGGCACATACAGAACACACCTGGAAATGTGAATCGGTCCCTAGGAACAATGCCCTCAGTGTACGTTCACGGCCTCCGAAAATTCATGGTAATGCTCGAGGTGATTCGAATCTGAACGAGCCGCACGCGCAGAAAATGCCCTTCCTGTCTTATGCCAGACCGGCACTTCACTTTACCAACTTCAAAAAAATAATGGCTCGTAACATCAAAACTTGGTCAAGAAAAACAGCAAGACGTCTAAAATACATAAGTGCACCACTTCTATGCGTTTGGTGTGTAGTACTTCTTTGTTTCTTTCTTAAACTCTATACAGGTGAACAGAACTCACTCGTGTGCCTGCAATAATGATAATAATAATAATAATAATAATAATAATAATAATAATAATAATAATAATAATATGTGGGGTTTTAAGTCCCAAAGCGTGTGCCTGCAAGAACTGCCGCAGTGACTGCCCAATAATTTTACGCGAGGTAGAGCACGTAACATTCCACGCAATGAATAAGCGGTACGCTTTTGTATTTTTGGACAACTTGCCGTTTTTCACATGAAATGTTGCAGCATTCAAAGTCCGTCCCGTGAAGTTCCGGTCTAGCGTAACACAGTGGCGACATTTCCTGCAAGCCCGGTACACTGACTTTCCTTAACGATGGGAGGGGGGCTTTCAACTTCGATGATTAATGTCTGAAATTACGTGTGTTCTCTCGAATTTCTAAAACAATGGGCATGCGATTCATTGTCAAGCCCCAGAAATATTTTACAGACACAACCACCATCAAGTTAATAATTAAAGCGTTATTAAAGAGTTTTTGTTAATCATTGCAGTACAACTTTACGTGCAACATATTATTTCCGCCTCGACGCGAACTTCGTGAGCGATCACGGCGGGTTCTTGGCAGTCATAGCATTTTATTTTGAAAAATCTGTAGTGTCTAAAAACACCCGGTATATAATATGACGATGTCTAATACAGCAACCAGTGAAAAATATAACCTAATAAAACTCATTCTCTCGGTGATAAAGGCCAAAGGAATAAAGGTGGCTCTTGATGCCACTGGAAGGAAATCAGTATGAGGCAAGTGTTTGCATATGTGCTATCTTGTACACTGATGTTGCTTTTTTCCTTCTTCTTTCTTTCTCTTCTTTGATCCCTTCACCCCCTCCCCCCAGTGCAGGGTAGCAAACCGGACGCGCGTCTGGTTGACCTCCCTGCCTTTCATTCCTTTCCCTCCTCCTCCATGCCTTGCAAGTGCGAGATAGACCATCATTAAAATTTGAAAACATTTTCAGCGCTAGAAAACAAGGACGTAGGGAGACGACAACACAATGCGCTAAAACGCAATGCTCAAATTCATCATTAAAAGTTCTGCACTGAAGAAGCTTACAGAGGATGAAAAGAGCCACAACTTAACTGGTCTTGCATGGAGCTTTTCCGCCATGACTGGAACTAAAAATATAGGTGTATGAATGCCCTTCGGTTATGTCAGGGGACTACGTATGATTTACAACAAATGACAAAGCATCGGTCATTCTGAAGACAGTTTTCCTATTATAGATGTGATAAAATGCTGTCATGTGTTTATAAACGACAATCAATCATAACTGCACTCACAAAGGGTTGTATTTTGTCAGCGACAGGTAGACATGGTTGTAAAGCAAGCACTCGCACGCACACACCCACACGCGAGCTGTAAGTGGCAGATGTTCTCTGCTATAAACCGCAAAAAAAAGATTACCCGCATTAGAGCGAGTCAGCCTCTTACGATTCGCGCCAGCGCGTCCTCCATGCATGGTTTCGCGTTCGACGAAGACTCAACCAGATTCCACCACCAGCAAAGAACTGTCATATTTTACGTTTTAAATGAAAGACCGCTAAAAATCTCCAGTAGTAATGACAAAGAGTAAGGCACACTTAATTTCACTTACCGAAAAACGGTACGCCATTCGAACATGCGAAGCCCTTAGTTACAACGAGGGCGGCTAGCAGATCCGGTCATTGTAACGAACCACCGGCAAAAACAAACAGTAGAACTTGTTTCACGAAACACTGATGGAATATACGCGGAAAACAGTCAGAGCACAGAACTTGATGCCATATAATAGCCAGTAATCCGCACAGAAAAGTAGGATCGTTGTACGTGATGTAGGGCTTTAGTCGGGTTTACACTGCGGGAAGCATGTACCCTTTCAGTAGCTGTTGAGGAGGACGAAGGCTTGTGGGTCAATGGCGAGATCTCGTATGTGACTTCGGTGACTTGGCGAAGAACTCGGTTAGGCCCAACGTAGCGCAGTGGCAGTTTTTCGCACAGGCCAACGCGACGTGAAGGCAGCCAGATCAAGACCAGGGATCCAGGGCTGAAATACTGTCGTACTGGCAGGTTTGGTTAACCTGAGATGCCAGGAGATGATCACGTGCAACGCGACGTGCCGTGGCGGCGCGAACGATGGCGTTGTGTGTTTAGAATGTGGCTGAGTTTGCCTCAGAAGGAAGTAAGCAGTCCAGAGGCAGGAGCGGGTCGTGGACAAACAGATTATAGAACGAAGAATAACCAGTAACGTCGTGACACGATGAATAGTAGGCCGACGTCCGGAACAGTAAGGTACAGTCCGAATCCCGGTGGTCGTCAGACACGTACATGGATAACATGTCCGTGAGTGCACGGTTGAGGCGCTCAGTAAGCCCGTTTGTCTAGGGATGGTAAGCGGTGCTGAACTTGTGGGACGTTGGGCAAGAGCGGAGAAGGTCGTTGACAACTTTCTAAAGGAAGCAGCGACCTCAATCAGTGAGCAGCTGACGAGGAGCGCCATGGTGTAAGATGACTTGATGAAGGAGAAAGTCGGCGACATCGGTTGCACAGCTGGTTGGAAAGGCTCGAGTGATGGCATAAAGTGTGGCATAATCAGTCGCAACGGCCACCCGCGGACGACGTTGGGAAAGGGCCAAGGAGGTCCAGGCTGACACGGAAGAATGGTTCACTGGGGATAGCTATGCACGATTTCATTTTCTATTCATGGGTGCCGCCATCTTGAACTGATAATTGATTGTTTTGCCAGTTTTCTATATCGTAATATGAAATGATCATGGTCATGAAACGTTCAATGTACCGACCCAATCGTTTTCGCACGTGCGAGTTATCTGTAGCACTGTTTATTTATTTGATACGGATACAAAACTGCTACGTTATCAGTCCAAAATGGCGGCGCTTTAGCGCGTCCGCAAAATGGTGTATATGCTTGTTGATTATTCGCGCGTTCCGGGCTCGGTCGAGGAACCGAGGAAGAAGAAGAGCGCGAGAGCACGAGAAGCGGGGACGCTCTGAACTGAAGGCAGAGCGCTTCGAAGCTCATGTGAATAAAACGTTTCTTTGCCTTGTGCCTTTACGACGGAGTTGAGTCTGTTCGCAGTGAGTGGAACGGCCATCGTTCAAACATTTGGTGCCGAAGAACCGGGATTCAAAAACCACGAACCTGCGGACGGCTACCAGTCAACTGCACCGGCATGGACCGACTGAAGTCGAAGCGGACGTCGCGGCGAGCACAGAACGCAAAGATTATAAACGAGGCAAGTGCTCTCCTCGCTAACGACTCTGCAACTTATGACCAGCTCAATTTCATTTATGAGAGGCTGAAGGCTAACAACGACGAGCTTAAGACCTTGAACAACGAGATCGAGCAGCACATTCCTGACGATGAGTTGGAGGCCGAGTATAACGTCGTCCTGGAATATGAAGACAATGCTACGCGGATTCTCGCAGAGATTACCAGTAAGCGAGATCGCATGCTACGGTCGTCGACTCAAACCGAAGGAACTGTCGCCCAAACAGTTGCAGCAGCATTAGACGGAACTGGAGTCAGACTGCCTAAACTGACAATAGCTCCTTTCTCTGGAGAACTATGCAAGTGGACAGAATTTTGGGAGCAGGTCGACCATATTGGTCACAGTAACATCCACATCACGGCCACCGAGAAGTTCCATTATCTGCGACTGTACTTGGAAGGAGACGCTGCATCGGTAATAGCGGGCCTTCCGACGACTGAGAGATGCTACAACGATGCCATCACCATGCTACAGAAGCGCTTTGGAGATAAGACGCGCCTGGAGCAAGAGTATTTTGCCAAGCTACGGATCTTGAGCCCTGTTCGTTCGTCAAATGACACCAAAGCCCTGCGCAGCTTATGCGACCAAGTTCTCGTAAATATCCGAGGCCTCGAGACTGGGTGTTCATAAGGCATCCTTCTCATCTATGCTCTGCGACATTCTACTGAGGGCACTTCCACGGGACATAGTCGTGCAGTACCATCAATCGTGTGCCGTCGAGGCGGCACGTGCCTCGAGAAGTGACAGCACACCCGTAGGACTGGATGGTCTGCTGAACTTCCTGTGCATTGAGCTGGAATGCCAAGAGAAGAGTGATTTTAAGGATGCCGGAAGACGAGAACTCGGAACAACTCCAATGGATAGTGAGTTGACGTATTCTCGCCGTGGGAAACCCACGTCGTCTGTGCTTCACAGCAAATCAGCACGGGAACCGAAGAAGGACAACTGCGTCTTCTGCTCGTCAAGTGAACACACATCTGAATCGTGCGCAGCTGAGTTGCCTCTGACACAAAAGAAGGAAATACTTTCGAACGACAAAAGGTGTTTCCGCTGCACCACCAAAGGACATCGGGCACGGGAATGCAAAAAGAAGATCTCCTGCTCGCGATGCAAAGCTCGACACGCTACGAGCATGTGTGACCCCGAGAGGAGTGCGCAGAGAACAGGCTATGTCGACAAGAACGACGAACAAACTACAACAGTCTGTGCATCACTTGGAAGACGACCCGTAAATGAAGGCTCCATCATCTGCGTCTTTCTCCAGACTTTCCGAGCGTGGGCCATAAACGATGACACCTGCCGCTACATACGAGGAGTTTTCGACGGTGGCAGCCAGAGGACTTTCGTAACTGAAGCTTTGTCCAGGCATCTACGACTGAAAAGCGTAGGAACAACTCTGATAGCCCTCAACACCTTCGCAAGTCCATCAGCTCAAGAAGCTAAGAGGCGTCGAATTGTCGAACTGCGACTGCGAAGTCAGTTTTCTGACGAGGAGATAGTCCTAAGAGCGATCGAGATTCCACACATTTGTCCAGGACATCGAAGAGACAGCAATGGACGTACCCTTTGTCTCCTCTCTGAAGAAGCTCGGAAAGGATGTCGCCGATGAACTGGTACACCAATCTGTCATCACGAAGAGTGGCATCAGCGTACTGATCGGGTCCGATCAGATGTGGAAAGTGTTGACCGGCGAAGTTTCACGGTGCGAAGGCAACGAATCATTGATTGCACTGAACTCCAGGCTTGGATGGACCTTCCAGGGAAGCACAGCGAACTTGATGTCTCGACCGACAGCTTCACGAAACATGGTGTGCGTACTCAAAGTTCAGGCTACCGATTCCTACAAGTTTCTGCGCTCTTTTCTGGAAGTTGAGAACATGGGAATTACAGAAACGATAGGCAAGTCACCTGAATTAAGCAAGACAGTGCCACCTTTTGAGAACACAGTTATCTTTCCCAACGTGAGATACGAAGTGGCCCTCCATTGGAAGGACACATACGAACTTCAAAGCAACACAGAAGTCGATGATGCTCGACAGGAAAACCTTGTCAACCATCTGAACACCAAGAAGGGACTACTCGAGACGTGTGAAGGTGACTTAAAAGAGTACTTGCGGAGAAGACGAGCTGAAGTCGTCAGTGATGGACCTTCCGTCCTGACGAAGTTACATTATATGCCGCACAAGGAAGTCGTACGTGAACAAGCGCTGACGACAAAAACTCCAGGGATGTTTGACGCTACGGAAAGAGGCGACACGAAGTGTCACGTTGCACCTTTTACGTGCGCTGTACCTAGCGTTATCTACTCTGACAACGCACGAACCTCTCACGAGGCATCGGCAGACATACGGGGACTACACCGGATGGTCTTTGAAGAAAAAGTCGCTGGTCATCGCAGCACCAACGGCATTTCGTGCAAGTTTACTGCGCTGAATTCTCCTCGCTATAATGGATGGTGGGAGCGCCTCTTACGATCAGAAGAGCTTCCGCAGCGAAATATTGTTGGACAAGCTCATCTGATCTTCGAGGAAGTAGCAACAGTGCGGACTGAGGTCGAAGAAGTCACAAACTGCGGGCGTCTGACTTTCCTTGCGACAGATACAAGAAAGCCTTGCTCGTTGTCACCAGCCGAACTTCTCTTTCGACGAAGGTTGACTTCTATTCCGTATGCGATCGTCGATGAAGTCAGAAGTAATTCCCAACGAGCAGAGGCCATACGCAGACTAAGCTACAGAGAGCTACTGGTGAAAACTTCTTGGAAGCGACGACAAAAAGAATATACCTGTCGCAACTGCGATCAGCGCACTTTGCTGACACCCGATCAACCACAGCGAGTCGAGCAAGGGGGGCGTCGTGCTCGTGCATGCGCACAACACGCCACGCCAGCTATGGAAGCTTGCAAGATGATGATACCGCAGTGCCAACGGCCTCATTTGTTCCAGCAAGATCAAGTTGCAAGAAGGTGTTCTTGCGATCAGGATGACATAGACTCTACTTTCTTGAACTGTGTGCCGGACTTTGCGTGGCCGGGAATGTTGATTATTCGCGTGTTCCGGGCTGGGTCGAGGAACCGAGGAAGAAGAAGAGCGCGAGAGCACGAGGAGCGCGGAAGCTCTGAACTGAAGGCAGAGCGCTTCGATGCTCATGTGAATAAAACGTTTCTTTGCCTTGTGCCTTTACGACGGAGTTGAGTCTGTTCGCAGTGAGTGGAACGGCCATCGTTCAAACAGGCTGAAGGTACCTAGCGGGAGAGAGAGGAGGCTTCTTATGGAGTTGGCCCAGATCACAGGAAGCGACGTAGCGTCCAACAGAGCAGTATAGGCCAGGCCAGAAGAAAAGTCTGCGCACACAATGGTAAGTTTGGTAAACATCCAAATGACCAGCGGGAGGAGCATCGTGCAATTGCGAGAGAATAGATGGTCGTAGATGCGAAGGGAAACAAGGATCAAATCAGCACCGTGTGGTGTCATATTGCGTCGGTACAAGGTGCCGTCGTGCAGAACAAACATACGGAGGGAGCCGTCCCGTTGTTCTCAGGTGAGGCGCTTGTATAAGAGATCGCAAATAGGGGTCGCGAAGCTGGTCGTCGGTGAGGTGCAGGAAGTCGCTGAGCGGAAAAACACAGGCATCCGAATCAGTTTTGGTGGTGTTAGGTAGGTCGACAGGATAGCCGGAGAGACAGTCGGCGTCCTTGTGTAGCCGTCCAGATTTGTACGACACAGAAAATGTGTGTCCTTGGACGCGTAAAGGCCAGCGACCGAGGCGTCTGGTTGGGTCCTTGAGTGACGAGAGCCAACTTAAGGCATGATGATCTGTTACGACGGTGAAATGTTGACAGAACAAGTATGGGTGAAACTTGGCAATGGCTTTAAACAAGGTCGAGGCATTCACGTTCTGTGATCGAGTAATTGCGATCTGAGGGCTAAAGAAGGTGGCCGCTGTCTTTGGGACAAAATAGCGTCGATGTCATGGCCACTTGCATCTGTTCGAACTTCCGTGTAAGCAAACGGATCAAAATGACGCAGAACGGGTGGATTTGCAAGGCGACTCGTAAGCGTTGAAAATGCCTGAGCTTGTTCTGGGCCCGAACTGAAAGGGGTGGTTTTCCTGAGAATATTGGTGAGATGCCGAGCGATTTAGGCGAAGTTCTCAATAAAGCATCTGAAGTAGAAACACAGGCATGGAAACTTCGCACATCAGCAGACGTACGAGGAGGTGGAAACTGGTGGACTGCGCGCACTTTGTCGGGGTCAGGTTGTATACCTGTAGCGTCTACCAAGTGTCCGAGTACTCGTATTTGACGGCGGCCGAAATGACATTGCGCAGAATTTAGCTGTAGGTCTCCTCGTCGGAAGACGTTAAGGATGGCCAGAGAGCCGGTGGAGATGGCTTTCAAACGTCGGCGAAAAGACAATAACGTCGTCAAGGTAACATAGGTATGTGGGCCATTTAAAACCACGCAGAAGAAAGTCCATCATGTGCTCGAAAGTGGCCGGTGCATTGCATACTCCGAAAGGCATGACTATGAACTGGTAGAGACCATCTGGGGTGACGAAGGCCGTCTTCTCGCGATCTCTATGATGGACTGCGATTTTCCAGTAACCAGAGCGTAAATCAATCGAAGAGAAATAACTGGCACCGTGATAGCAGTCGAATGCGTCATCAATACGCGGAAGCGGGTAGACGTCCTTTTTCGTAATCTTGTTCAGATGACGATAATCTATGCAGAACATGCATGTATTGTCCTTCTTTTTTACCAAACCGACAGGTGATGCCCATGGACTGCAGGAGGGCTCGATAATGTCCTCCGAAAGCATTTTCTCCACCTCTGTTTGTATTACGTGAGGTTCTGCCGCCGACACACGGTAGGGACGCCTATGGATGGGCGGAGCGTCACCAGTGTGGATCGAATGGGTGACGATGTCGGTTCGACCTAGCGGGCGATTTTTGAACTCAAAGATGCCTTCGTAGGGACATCAAAATCTGGCGGGGGGGCGTCAGCGTAAGAAGGTCGGAGGTCAGGAGCTATCATTTTGGCAAACTCGTTGTTAGAGGGTATCATCGGAGGCGAAGCTTGAGGAAACTCAGATGTTTGTTCATACCTTAGATCAGAGACTCCGGAGTCTTCGAAAGGGGATAACACACCGAGAGATACACGCTCAGGAAGAACTTGTAGAGAAGAACCAAAGTTCAGGAGAGGAAGCCACGCAAGACTGTTGGTGAGCGTGATGATGGAGCTGGGCAGAGCTATTTGGCGCGATAGCAGGACGTCAAGAACTGTGGACACATTGTAATGAACATCGTGATGTAGTGGGCAAGGTGACATGAGGACACAAGTCGCTGTATCAATGTTGCAGCCGAACAAATTCAGTGCAGCGAAGTGGGGACTCGTGTGCCGGCAGAGCAATGGGGCAGCTCAAAGCCTTAGAATACCAGTTGAGTAGTTGATAAGTGCAGAATGAACAGTCAGGAAGTGTATACACCTTTTCGCTGGCTCGTAACCACCATGGCTGCCAGGGCGCGCCGACGCGCCGCAAACCGGATGTGCTCCCAAGAAACTTCCGGCCTCCCCATAGGCAAGCATTGGCGTGCACTCGTAGATGGTTATTCTCGGCTCGCGTGTTGCTTGTGTCGTGCGGGTATCTCTGTTTTGCTCGTTGCAACATGTTTTCAGCGGCTAAAATATCTCCAGTGACACCATCACGACGTGGTCCATGCTGTTGTGTGCCAGGCTGTAGCTTGCGGCCGGGAACAAACCTCCTTTCGGAAGTGCGCGCTTTTAGGTTCCCTACGGACCCGGAGCGAAGAAATGCCTGGATCGCAGCTGTGCGGCGGGACAAGTGGCTGCCCACGAAAAGTTCGCATGTTTGTTCTGCTCACTTCGTTCAAGGTGAGAACCATCTTCATGATGATCGCCGTAGTGTGTTCTCGTTGGCGCGACGGTGTCGGTAATCTATCATAACGTCCGCATTCGCCCAGTTTATCGCATCTAGCAGTGGGGCCTCGTAAGGTCACACTTTTTTTTGCAGTTGTGTGGCGTCGTAGAGCGGCACCTGTTGTTATGCTCGCTTAGTGCTGAACCGAAGCGTCCTGTCTCGTCATTTTCGAGACCAGCCTTGCCGCGACAGGGACTCGAAAAATCTGTTCGCCAAAGCTGAACTGTTTTTGCACGCTGCTTTCGGGATCGCGTGGTCGATCCCGTACGCGGCGACCTCATTTCGGCGGGTGCGGAATCTGAAACCGCCAGTGTCATTTAATTTCTGCGGACGTTTAGAACCCACGGTGGTCCAAATGAACCTGCGATGTGGCACCACTCGTAGCACACGCTAAGGCCTGAAAACAACTATTCCATGGAACGCAAAGCTGCATGGCCGCATCGTTGACCAGGGACAGTGGCTTCCTGTGCGTTAACTTATCGCATTGTGCTGTCCTAATTTCAGGTTCGCACAAATGACGAAAAGCAACCGGTCAGGCAAATCGCTGTAAATTCATTATTATCGGCCTGCTTCTGAACGGTGGAAAAAAAATGACTGGATGTAGGCTTGAGTGCAACGCTCAACTTACCGCGCTGTGTGTGCTTCTCGCGATAGAACGTCATTAAAATGCAACTGCTGCAGATAGACCGAACGACCTTGTGCACATGTAATTTCTTAAGGCCAGGAAATTCTTGCTACTTAATTGCTTGTATGTGCCCCATCTGATAATCCACTTGTATCAAAGCACCCTTAGTGTTCTTTCCTCCCTAACTGTGAACGCTGCCAAGTGTGTGATACATAAGCACTTCTATTTTGTGACTGCCCACTGTACGAGTTGCAATGAAAGACGCTGGCTTCAATGCTGGCAGGCATTGGAATGGAAACACAAAGTGAAAGTTGTATTTTGTACGCAGTGTGCAATGAGACAGTGTCAAAATATGCTACCAGAGCAGTTATACACTTTATTAAGACCACTGCACTGGGCACTAGACTGTAGAAAACCTGCTGTGTTACATGGTTACTAGACATACGCATCACTTCGTACTGTCCCCCCATCATCATACTTCATCACTCTTTTTTTCTACCCTTTGCTCCCTGTGCAGAGTAGCAGGCCAGAGCATAATAATGCTTGCTGACCTCTCTGCCTCCTAATTAATCTTTTCTCTCTCTGCCATTCTCTTGAACGATAGACAAGAAATTAAAGACTAAACAAGGCTGGAGAGTCTGTTTATTCGTATAATTTCACGCAGCCACACAGATCTCTGTCAAATATGTTTAACTTTAAATGTCGTTTTCATTTGAAATCACACAAATTTTTTTTTATTTCATAGGTCGACCCTCGTCTGAACCGACTCATCCAGACTACATACCATCCGTCTTTCCTTATCGTGCTTCAGGAAATTTTACCCAGAAAATGGCCAGGTTTCAACGTGCTGAACGAAAAGAAGCACTAAAGCAAGCGTACACACCTGCTGCATGTGCTCCAGGACCAAGCGGACTTGATTATGGACCAGTGGTGTGCACTCCTGAGCTAGATAGAAGCGATACAGCACCAGATTCCTGCCACCCTGCCTCACCTGCAACTTCAAATGTCTGCATCGTAGAGACTTGCAGTATGGAGGCACAAACCGATTTCAGCATGCAAGATGTGTCACACTTAATGGAAGAAAATGAAGCACTCAAACAGCGCTTAACTTGCCTAGAGCAGGATCTGTCTGCAGCAAATGAAAAAATTGTTGTGCTTGAGAACAAACCAGTAAGCCTTCCTATGATAACAAAAGATATGGTCATGCAGACAACGAAAACTGTGAAGTTTTGCACAGGGTTTGTGTCTGCAGCCATGTTCTCAACATTTTTGCAGTTAGTGCTGTCAACATGGCAGCCGTGTGCTACATGCCTGGATCCAGAAGCACAATTAATCCTTGTCCTCATGAGGTTACGCTTAGGCCTCCTTACGCAAGACCTGGCATACAGATTTGGCATTTCAAACAGCACTGTCAGTGACAATTTTCACTCGTGGCTGGATTTTTTGGCAACCAACATGAAGCGATTCATTGTCTGGCCATCTCGACAAACGCTGCAAGCAAATCGGCCAGCAGCATTTCTGGACACTTTGTTTGATGGTCTGACAGGGATAATTGACTGCACGGAGATATTTATACAGAGGCCTACGGTAATTACTGCAAGGACCCAAACCTACTCCAACTACAAGCACCACAACACGGTAAAGCTACTCATCGTGATAACGCCTTCAGGAGCCAAGAAGGGCATCCGACAAAGAAATCACTTTGCGTAGCGGACTTCTGGAAATGGTCAAGGAGGGGGACGTTTTCCTGGTTGACAGAGGATTTCGATGCAAGGAAATGTTTGCTGCACTAGGTGCAACACTGCTGATGCCGTCGCTAACCAAAAATCGTGCCCAGCTACGAGGTGCAGAGGTGACAACATCCAGAAAACTTTCACGCGTACGCATTCATGTCGAAAGAGCCATCCAACGACTGAAAGTTTTCAGGACTTTTCAAACTGTGCTGCCTCTGAACTTCGTGAGGAGAACTGGTGACAAGAGCTGCGCAACCATCGACAAAGTGGTGGTCGTGTGCAGCGCATTAGTCAATCTGCAAACCCCAATCGTCAAGATTCGTAATCGTGCACGTGGTTCGTAGCGTGGTACCACGTGGAATGAAAGTGTATTGTGCTGTGCAATATTGTCACGTGGTCGTGACGTCGACGAAGGAAGCAGGCGACGTGGTCAAGATGAAAACTGTTTATTAGGCCGAACTTGTGGCCGGTACACGGAAAGTAAGATCAAAGCAATAAACGCTGGTACTGATAGCGGCGAACAGAACGTCGTCCGTCGATCAACTGGACATCGTTGGAGCGCCCCGGATTTTATGCATCACGCGTCGAACATTCTAGCCTTATCACTGGTCATCGCGCACGCTCTGGAATAATCTCGAGTGGTCGCGTCTTGCGCGCAATCTTAACAAAACGATCTACAATAATCGCGAAGGTTGTAGAACAATAAGGCGCGGTTTGAGTTGAGCTTTGCTGACGGTCTTTGTGGGCGAAAACCGAATACAACAAAAGTGAAAATAAGAATAGCGCGTGGCAATGCCCCCCTTTTGAAAAGGCATCGTCCCGATGCTTAAAACAGAACACGGGGGAAAATGCATGCAACAATAAATCACAACAATAAAGAAAGTACAATAATTAAGCAATAAGTGCAGTCCTCAGGTTTGCTAACGCGCGTAATACGGCTTGAGGCGCACGACATGGACGACTTCGGGTCGCGCACGGCGCCGTTGAGAGTTCGTTATGCCGTCCGGGACGACCTCGTAGTCCAGAACACCGAGACGTCGAAGCACCTTGTACGGCCCGAAGTATCGCCGAAGAAGTTTTTCACTAAGTCCACGTCGGCGTATCGGCGTCCACACCCAAACGCGGTCGCCGGGCTGGTATTCCACGAAGCGTCGTCGAAGATAGTAGCGGCGGCTGTCAGTCGTCTGCTGATTCTTGATCCGCAGGCGGGTGAGCTGTCGTGCTTCTTCGGCGCGCTGTAGGTAGGCGGTCACGTCGATGTTTTCCTCGTCGGTCACGTTTGGTAACATGGCGTCGAGCGTCGTTGTCGGGCTCCGTCCGTAGACCAACTTGTATGGCGTCATCTGCGTCGTTTCTTGCACGGCCGTGTTGTATGCGAAGGTCACGTACGGAAGGATGACGTCCCACGTCTTGTGTTCGACGTCGACGTACAAGGCCAGCATGTCGGCGATGGTCTTATTTAGACGCTCGGTCAGGCCGTTGGTCTGTGGGTGGTAGGCGGTGGTCCGGCGGTGGCTTGTTTGGCTGTACCTCAGGATCGCCTGGGTTAGGACCGCAGTGAAGGCCGTACCTCTGTCGGTAATGAGGACCTCTGGGGCGCCATGACGCAGTACGATGTTCTCGACGAAGAACTTTGCTACCTCGGCGGCACTGCCCTTGGGCAGGGCCCTTGTCTCGGCGTAGCGGGTGAGGTAGTCAGTAGCTACGACGATCCAATTGTTTCCGGAATTCGACGTCGGGAACGGCCCCGGTAAGTCCATGCCGATTTGCTGGAACGGCCGGCGAGGTGGCTCGATGGGCTGCAGAAGTCCGGCTGGCCTAGTCGGTGGTGTCTTCCGTCGCTGACAATCTCGGCAAGTCCTCACGTAATGGGTGACGTCGGCAGTGAGCCTAGGCCAGTAGTACTTTTCTTGTATCCTTGCCAGCGTACGGGAAAATCCAAGGTGTCCAGCCGTCGGGTCGTCATGCAAAGCATGCAGAACTTCTGGACGTAAAGCCGAAGGTACTACGAGGAGGGGAGTCGGCCCAAACTGGCGAGAAGTTTTTCTTTAGGAGAACGCCGTTGCGAATGAAAAACGACTCCAGTCCTCGTCTGAATACCTTTGGAGCCACGGTGGCTTTGCCCTCGAGGTATTCCATAAGGCCCTTGAGTTCCGGATCGGCGCGCTGTCTCTGGGCGAAGTCGTCGGCACTTATGGTTCCCAGGAAGCCGTCATCATCCTGGTTGTCCAGCGGCGGTGGGTCGACGGGGGCACGAGACAGGCAGTCGGCGTCGGAGTGTTTCCCCTTCCGGACTTGTACACGACGGTAATGTCGAATTCTTGAAGTCTTAGGCTCCACCGTGCGAGGCGACCTGAAGGGTCCTTCAAGTTAGCTAGCCAACACAAGGCGTGGTGGTCGCTTACAACTTTGAAAGGCCTGCCGTAGAGGTAGGGGCGAAACTTGGATGTTGCCCAGATGATGGCAAGGCACTCCTTTTCTGTTGTAGAATAGTTGGCTTCCGCCTTGGATAGCGACCGGCTAGCATAACTGATGACCCTTTCCAGTCCGTCAGACCTCTGCACAAGCACGGCGCCGAGTCCAACACTGCTCGCGTCGGTATGTACTTCTGTTCCGGCGTATTCGTCGAAATGCGCAAGTATCGGAGGCGTCTGTAGGCGTCGTTTAAGTTCTTCAAATGATTCGACTTGCGCAGTTTCCCACTTGAATTCCACGTCGGCTTTCGTTAGGTGAGTTAGCGGCTCGGCGATCCTTGAAAATTCCTTGACGAAGCGTCTGTAATATGCGCACAAGCCGAGAAATCGGCGCACGGCCTTTTTGTCAGTGGGTGGCGGAAAGGCGGCGATGGCAGCTGTTTTCCGCGGGTCGGGGCGAACTCCTGACTTGTTGATGACGTGGCCCAAGAACAAGAGCTCCTCGTATTCGAAGCGGCACTTTTCTGGCTTCAGAGTTAGTCCGGAGGTCTTGATTGCTTGAAGTACAGCTTCAAGGCGCCGGAGGTGTTCGTCGAAGTTTGAGGCAAACACAACGACGTCGTCCAAGTACACAAGGCAAGTCTGCCACTTCAAGCCGGCCAGTACAGTATCCATAACGCGCTGGAAGGTCGCGGGGGCCGAGCAAAGACCAAAAGGCATGACCTTAAACTCGAACAGGCCGTCTGGTGTTATAAAGGCAGTCTTTTCTCGGTCTCTCTCGTCGACTTCGATTTGCCAGCAGCCCGTCTTCAGGTCCATCGACGAAAAATACTTCGCGTTGTGGAGTCGGTCCAGGGCGTCGTCTATGCGTGGGAGAGGATACACGTCCTTCGTGATTTTGTTCAGGCGGCGATAATCGACGCAGAAGCGTAGAGTTCCGTCCTTCTTCTTCACTAAAACCACGGGTGACGCCCACGGACTCTTGGACGGCTGAATGATGTCGTCGCGAAGCATTTCGTCGACTTGTTTCTTCACGGCCTCGCGTTCGCGCGTCGAAACTCGGTACGGGCTCTGTCGAACCGGTCGGGCACTTTCTTCTGTTGTGATGCGATGTTTAGCGACTGGGGTCTGCCGAATTCTTGACGACGCCGAGAAGCAGTCCTTCAATTGCAGTAGCAGGGCTTTGAGCTGATCGTGCTTGAGCTTCGGAAGGCTCGGGTTAACGTCGAAATCTGGTTCGGGACCTCGATTTGTCGAATCAGGTTCGGCAGCATCGTAGAGGGCGAAAGCATTGCTGGCGGCGACGCATTCGTCAATGTAGGCGACCGTCGTACCAATGTTGAGGTGCCTATATTCGTCGCTGAAGTTTGTCAGCACTACCTTTGCTTTACCGTCACGCAGCTCGGCTATACCTCTTGCCACGCAAATTTGACGGTTCAGGAGTAGGTGCTGATCGCCCTCGATGACGCCTTCAAGGTTCGCGGGTTTTTCGGTGCCGACGGAAATAATGACGCTGGAGAGCGGCGGAACGGTCACCTGCTCTTCTATCACATTCAATGCATGGTTCCTTGGCGTCGCCAGGGGCGGGAGCGCTTTTTCTGAGGTTAGTGTTATCGACTCAGACCTCAGGTCGATGACGGCACCGTGGTCACTTAGGAAGTCCATTCCAAGTATCACATCCCTTCAGCAGTGTTGTAGGATAACAAAGCTCGCAGGATAAGTCCGGTTATTGATGGTGACTCTCGCCGTGCAGACTCCAATTGGTGTTATCAGGTGACCTCCAGCTGTCCGGATTTCGGGTCCACTCCAAGCGGTCTTTACTTTCTTCAGCTTGGCGGCGAATGGCCCACTGACGACGGAATAGTCGGCACCAGTGTCGACGAGAGCGGTGACGTTGTGACCGTCGATGAGAACGTCAAGGTCGCTAGTCCGTCGTCTTGCGTTGCGGTTAGCTCGCGGCGTCGGGTCACGGCTGCGTCGATTTGTTGCGCTGCTTCCATCATGCTGCGTCGTCAGATCTAGCTCGGTCCGCGAGGTTTCGTCGGCAGGGCTCTGTCTGCTTCGCGTCGTCGTCAGCAGGTTTCGTCGCGGCGTCGTCGTCGGCGTCGGCGGAGGATCTTCGGTAGTTCGACGTACAGCAACCGCACCTCCACCAGTTGCTGCCCTTACTTTTCCGGGTAAGGGCTCGGAGATCGGCCCCGAGCCGGACTGGTGTACTGCCTGCGATGCGGTGAGGTGTAGCGGCCTGGCGACGGCGAGCGGGAAGGTCGTCGGGGTGTCCACTGCGCTCCTGTGAGGTAGTCGGCGATGTCACGAGGTCGTTCGCCCGGCTGCGGACGCGGCGCGTTTACGGCGAAACCACGCAGTCCCATCTCCCGGTACTGACAGCTGCGGTACGTGTGCCCGGCTTCACCGCAGTGGTAGCATAGCGGGCGGTGGTCAGGGGCGCGCCAAACATCGGTCTTCCTCGGAGGGTAGCGCTGGCTGGCAGGTGGGTGGTATGGCGCCGGTGGTGGTGTGGGCGGTGTCTGGCGGCGGTACTGCGGCGGCGCGGTGTCTTGACGTGGGCGTGGAGCGGGAGCGTAGCGTCGGGCTGCAGCAGCGTAGCTCATGGCTTGCGGCTGAGGCTGTTGCGGTTCAGGGGTACCCAACGACTGCTGGATTTCCTCTCGAACAATATCTGCGATCGAGGAAACCTGCGGCTGGGATGACGGGAACATTCGACGAAGCTCCTCACGTACTACGGCCCTTATGGTCTCGCGCAGGTCGTCTGAACAGACGGATTGAATGTCGGCGTAGGCTGGCGTCGAGCGGCGATTGAATTGCCGGGTGCACATCTCCAGTGTCTTCTTGATTGTGGTTGCCTCTGTCAGGAATTCATGGACGGTCTTGGGTGGGTTCCTCATCAGTCCCGCGAAGAGCTCCTGCTTGACCCCTTGCATGAGGAAACGGACCTTCTTCTTCTCGGTCATGTCAGGGTCGGTGTGTCGGAAAAGTCGGGTCATCTCCTCGGTGAAGATTGTCACGTTTTCGTTCGGGAGCTGGACCCGTGTTTCTAGTAAAGCGGCGGCCCTTTCTTTATGTACGACGCTTGCGAACGCTGCCAGGAAACTGGTCCGGAAGATGTCCCAGGTTGTTAGGATAGACTCCCTGTTCTCATACCAGGTCCTGGCGCTGTCTTCCAACGCGAAGTACACAAAACGCAACTTGTCATTGAGGTCCCAGTTGTTGACGGCCGCAGTCCTCTCGTACGACTCGAGCCACGTTTCTGGGTCCTCACATGATGATCCCCGAAAGATTGGCGGCTCCCTTGGCGGCTGCATCACGATCGCGGAAGGTGGCGCAGGGGCTGTCATCGTTGCCGCTGTCGTGGTCATGGTCTTGGTTTTGCGGCTCTTGTCGGGTAGAGGGCCGTACTCCGGATGTAGACCTTGTTGCCTACGGCTAACTCGCTGGTCACGGTTGGCGTCGACGTCTCCTTCACGACTGGGGCTGGGTTCACGACTTGACGGGGAAGTCCGGTACATGAACGAAGCAGCACCTCCACCAGATGTCACGTGGTCGTGACGTCGACGAAGGAAGCAGGCGACGTGGTCAAGATGAAAACTGTTTATTAGGCCGAACTTGTGGCCGGTAAATGGAAAGTAAGATCACAGCAATACACGCTGGTACTGATAGCGGCGAACAGAACGTCGTCCGTCGATCAACTGGACATCGTTGGAGCGCGCCGGCTTTTGATGCATCACGCGTCGAACATTCTAGCCTTATCACTGGTCATCGCGCACGCTCTGGAATAATCTCGAGTGGTCGCGTCTTGCGCGCAATCTTAACAAAACGATCTACAATAATCGCGAAGGTTGTAGAACAATAAGGCGCGGTTTGAGTTGAGCTTTGCTGACGGTCTTTGTGGGCGAAAACCGAATACAACAAAAGTGAAAATAGGAATAGCGCGTGGCAATATTGTCACAAATGAGCACGTGAACCGCCCTCAAAAGCGCGTCATAACAGACGGCATCCCGGCGATCACGCGCCGCGAGTCAAAGCACCAGCAACGGTCCTCCATAAACAACGCACACCGTGAAAGCGAACACCACGCAACATAGAGAGAATTCGAAAAGCCAGCGCGGCTGGCACCGGCGCACGTCTGTCTACGCAGTAGAACCTACTAGAAGGATCTACCCTGTTCCCTGGCTTTCGCTGTGCTGCGCCCACGTGAGTGGTGTGGAACGTTCGCGAACTCGAGCGCGACCTGATATAAGCGGGCAACGACGGGACAGTCAGGGGGTCGGTGAAGAGCGGCAAGAAGAGCCATGTAACGGGCAAACAACAGAGGGAACAATAACAACAACCAGCGCTGGAGTCTCCCTGTTTCCTAGAAGAGAAACGTTGGGACGCATTTCCAGAATTGGTGGACTGGACTTCATTGGTGAATATGTCAAGACCATGAGTGTTCTGAAGATTTTGTAATGCATGACATTGCATATTTGGCGCGAATTGCTTGCTTCTTCCGGTTGTCCTAATCGTATTGTGAGTTATATAGCAAACCGACTTGCCAAGTGTGCATGAATGTACATGTGTGTGTAATGATTGTATTGCCTTATTTATTTATTTATTTATTTATTTATTTATTTATTTATTTATTTATTGATTCAATACTGCCGACTTCTATGCGAAGTCGTAGGCAGGAGTGGGTTACATATGACATTAGATGTCACATTTTCCAATGCAAGAAAACAACAGAACGGGCTCATAAAAACACAGTACGTCGCAAAACAAAATGCAACAGAAGAGTACTAATTTGCAAACATTGAAAACATGAGTCAGCATGATTGGCAAGAGCGAGTGACATGAGCGAACTTTGTACAGCATGGGGGAGTTTTGCTAATAAAAAAACGCACAAATAACAAATTATAGAGAAAGGCAAAAACGCCAACCAAGAGTTTTATTTTAAGAACCCGACGTTTCGAAGCCTGACCGGCTTCTTCTTCAGGGGGTGAGAAGGCCCGAGACCTACGGCGCTTATATACGCCTTCTTGCCGAAACTTTGCGCAAGCCCTGGCAGTAGAGAGGGCAGTGTTCCCGTGGTGCATTGATGTTTTCGGCTGTTTGCTGTATATGCCACGACTCGAGGAGGAGGCGCCGGCGAAGGTTTCTTTCTTCTTCGAGGATGACTGCGTCGTCTGGACTAATCCGGTGATCGAATCTCGCAGTGTTCCGCTAACGCACTTGGAACTCTTGGAATTCTGCCTCTCAAGCACTTACTTCTCATTCAACAACGAGTTCAACAGGCAGACCAGTGGGACAGCCATGGGGGCCTCGATTTCGGCGACAGTAGCGGCACTCGTGATGGAAGATGTCGAAGAGCGAGCGCTTGCCTCGTGTGACCCGAAAGTTGATACCGAAGAGCGAGCTGTTACCTGAAACCCAAGTTGTCAAACAACTTGGGTTTCGGGTCACACGAGGCAAGCGCTCGCTCTTCGACATCTTCCATCACGAGTGCCGCTACTGTCGCCGAAATCGAGGCCCCCATGGCTGTCCCACTGGTCTGCCTGTAGAACTCGTTGTTGAATGAGAAGTAAGTGCTTGAGAGGCAGAATTCCAAGAGTTCCAAGTGCGTTAGCGGAACACTGCGAGAGGTTCGATCACCGGATTAGTTCCAGACGACGCAGTCATCCTCGAAGAAGAAAGAAACCTTCGCCGGCGGCTCCTTCCTCGAGTCGTGGCATATACAGCAAACAGCCGAAAACATCAATCGCACCACGGGAACACTGCCCTCTCTCTACTGCCAGGGCTTGCGCAAAGTTTCGGCAAGAAGAAGGCGTATATAAGCGCCGTAGGTCTCGGGCCTTCTCACCCCTGAAGAAGAAGCCGGTCAGGCTTCGAAACGTCGGGTTCTTAAAATAAAACTCTTGGTTGGCGTTTTTGCCTTTTCTCTATAATCTATTTCCCAACCAGGCAGACTTCTGCCGAATGTTTACGTTTGACAAATAACAAATGCATCAACACAATGAGAAAAATGCGCACAATATAATATACAAACGAGCTAGCGCTGAACATAGCAAGGCCACACAACTCAGGCACACACAGTAGAGATTAGATGCAGTGTCAATGTAAAAGAAGAACAAGAACAAGAATTAAGTATATATTGTGTTGTGTTGTCAACTCTTGGCTCTGACTTGGTCTTGCTGGCGCACTAAAAGGACCTACCCTCAATTGTCCGAGCTTTCGTGGTGCGTTTCAGGGGGGCCGATACGTCAGCCCTTGGAATCCGCCCGGCGATTGCTTTCCCATCTACGGGAGTAGTGACAGATATAGTGGACAGAAACAACACGGCAGAAAACCAGCATGTGCTCATATACAATATTCTTCATATTGATTATAAATGACATTTATTGTACACTTTCTCTGCTGCAAGAACTGTCTGCAAAACCAAGAAGTTGAAGTATGCCGTGGTCTTAAATCTTTCACTTTGGAACAGAAGTTTCACAATAAAATGGCTGACACAGTGCAGTACACCTGGTGTTCAGAATTTCACACATCACTTCGGCTTCAAAGAACACGGCACCAGACTTAGCAGTAATGAATTTACAGTAATTGAGATATTTTCTGTAATGAGTGATGTGATGAATTAGGTATAAAATTACTGATTACTTTGACTAAAGTACAACATATTCGCTTTCCTTCGGGCATAACAATATTCGCCAAAAAAAACAAAAAATAAAATGAGAACAAGTTAATGTTTGTGCCAAACCACAGGAATGAGGCAGTCCCACAGAAAAGTCAAGCAGTACCCAAACTCGAAGCCATGGGTTAGTGCATGAATGATGAACTTTAGTTCAAGCCATTTCATTACTGTTCATAACGAATAGCAATATATGATTACTTTCAACCAGCAGTAAGTCGTAATTTAATGACATTTCAAATATTCTGAAAATAATTAGTAATGTATAATTAGGTTTTAGGAGTAATTTTACCATAACTGCACGCTTACTCCTTTAGATCGGAGCAGGATGTTGCACGACAGGTGATTTTTTTGAACTAAGTATGTTGTTCGACAGTGGTTCAACGCCATGTGGAAATCCTAACATTCATCCTCACTTGAGAGGAACAGTGCAAAAACAAACACTGTGCTTACTCGTCATCAGTGCAACCAATACCTTGACAATTGGCGCAAGCCCACTGCCGAGGTGTACGTCTAAGTTTTACGCACTTCAGGTGAAATGTTGCCTGGCACAGTGAGCATTCAACAATGTTTCCTGATTTGGTGCCGTTGCAGTGACACGTTTCCTTTGCACGTTCAATCTGTTTGAAGATACGCATTGACTGTAGCTCTGGGAATATGTTACCCAAAAAAAATTTTCTGCCTTGACTTTAGCATCTGCCCAAAAGCTCTCATCAAAACATATGACTTCTGTTGTCAGCGAAGATCCTGTGAAGACCACAAAATACGCTTGACGCAGTCCAGTGAGGGGCCATTTGGGCCTGCACTTGCATATAATATGCATGATTATGCCTAAGCTGCAGGTTTTCATCTAAGTACACCAGTTTAGTACCACCCTTTGTCAGCGAAGCACCTTTCATTGTTGCAGGACATTTTATCTCGAGCACTGATTGTACACAGCATGCACAGGACACTATACCATCCGGAGATGCACCAATGAAGGGCATTTTTCTAGCAACAACGAGACCACATTCTTTAACATTGAAGTCCGTGTGTTTTGGCGACTCGAGCTCTCTGAATGCCTGCTTAGCTTTTTTCTCCATTTCGGTGCCCCACCGTAAGTTGGCAACTTGAGGTGTTTTTATGTATCCCATTATTTCAGCAACAAGGCTGGCTGCTCCAGTGCTGCATGCTGCCACACGGTGCAGTAAAGAGGCAGTGATTCTGCCTTTACGTTCTTTGAGCCATCTCGGTGATTTTGCTTGGTCACGAGTTGCCTCCTCAATTTCACAGCAACATTCAAATGTCAGCTGCACTTTTTTGGCCGCCTCCAAGTCAGTGTTCTTGTAGATTTCACAAAGAGGCACAGAGAGCTGCTGGCGCCCGGCTGAACGTGCAGGGTCCTGGGTAGTCGTCTCAGGAGCAGAGTCGGTGTCCTCACTGTCTGTGAGGGATGACAGGAGCAAAGTGTTTGGTGCAATTTCCTGCAAAACAGCATTGCAATCCCGTATGATTCTTTGCAGCAGGGTAAACACTGGTGGACTTTTCAGCTGTTACATCATAATTCAATTCTGTCCCTTGTGCACCAAAAAGAGTCCGAGTTCCTTGCCTTCACTTGATGCAGAAAGCTGGACACTTGCTCATCCGTGAAAGTAGGTATTGTGTGGCCGTGTGTTTCATTGACTTCAGGTGGTGCATGGCCTATTTTCGGCTTGAAAAATTGGAATGTCAGAGACTGGATGCTGCCTACGAAAAGTTGAATGCTCAGTTACTAGTCTGAAAACCCTTTACCTGACAGAATAAAAACGAAAGCTTACTTTCCCTCCCTTTGATGCCTCAATCCATTTACAGGCAATGTCGGTAGGGGATGGGTCGTTCAGGCCATACTGCACACTTGCCTCAACACTGAACAACAGTGCAGCGACGTGTGTGCAGCATTCCCCAAGGCTGAAATTTCCATTGGAAAAAGATCTTTAAGCATTATGAATCCATAGACAAGGGTATTCAATGGTAAGCAATGTGGCAATAACAAAATAGGAAGAATTCGGTAAGACAGAATACTACAGCACAGGACCTCGCGATCTTTCTCGCCCACAAAGGGATTAATTCAGCATGAATGGTTTGTTTTTCGCGCAGTTAAGGATCGGAAACGATCGGAGCCATTCTAGCATGGTTTCCCGAAACTGCTTCCACTCGCTGCGCTGACTTAATTACACTGCTGTTCGGTTGCTAATCATAACGTCGCGGGTTCCCGGTCACGGCGGCCATGTGTTGATAAAGGCAAAATACAAAGCCTTCCCTGTTCTGTGCGATGCAAGAACTCGTTCAAGAACCACAGGTGCTAATTAATCCACAACCCTTCATTGTGACTTCCCTCATCACCTGAGTCGCTTCGGGACGTTAAAGACCCGCAATTCTCATATTGCTTCGAAAATGTTTATCCACACGCGTGGTTGTGCATGCAGTCGCAATTATCTGGGTGCTATCGTGACTTCTACAGAATTTACGAAATGTGAAATTCAGCCTCAGTTCATTGTAGTCAGATTACACACATACAACAAAACAACAGCTGGGGCATTGTGGCACTGCGCTCCGCCTTTTGAATCGTCTACTCACCCGGCCATGCAAGTGCAATGAGCACTTTCGACAGTTCCACTCTCCTTTACAACGCACCATGCTTGGTACTGCTTGGAGAGTGTTTGGCTGGCCTCAACCGTCGCCGCGACGAGAACAACGCCGTCACCGCCGTCGCCGCGCTTTCCTGTCTTGAAAGACTTCAGTTGTTTGATTTTGCCACTTAGGAACATGTTGTACGCATCTCCTATCTTGTGGCACTTAAACTGTTCCCTCGTGTAAAAACAGACTCCTTCAACGAGGTACACGTAAATATCCGCTGCTGTCACGGGGGGCAGATTCCTTGGGCCTGACTTGAAGCCGAACCGTACAGCGTCGTCGCCAAACTGGATCGGGCAGTTCGTCGCCTCCAAACGAAAGCTTCGCCCGGTATCGGCCTTGCGCCTCGGCCTCAAGTTTCTTGAAGTAGCTGCTCGACATAATTTGGCACTACGAGCGTATCATCACGGCACCCAACGAACACAAACACAGATACAGGCCGCGAAAACTCTCCGTGCCGCCGGATCGCACAGCGTGAAACATGACAGGAAGTCGTTCACCGGAAGCTGTGGGGAAGCAGCCAATGAGCGCCAGGCGCGCTTGTTTGCAAACAGCGAAAAGGCGTATTCCGAGAATCAAACGTGAGGGCAGTCCGGAAGTACAGTGACGAGAACTAACGTTCAGCAGTCGGCGATGGTAACATAGGCGGTACACATTTCCGTCACGGTGGGTGTGCTGCCATCGGCTACTTGAAGGGCAGGTGACTCGGCGGGCGTTTGCACTTTTGGGAGACGGCTACGAAGGTCGGAGCGCATGACCGACACCTGAGCTCCAGTGTCAATGAGGGCTTTAACGGGCACATGATCAACAAAAACTTCGATAAGATTTCGTTCAAGGAGCAAGGGCAACAGAGGTTTTGCAGTCAGAGTGGTCAACGCACCTTCACCTCCGTGGGTTGCATTGGTTAGTTTCCCGAGAAGCGGCCGGAGTAGGATAAGTACGGAGTGTACAGGATTGATTGAACACGTGCGTCGGTGTCTCAGCAGCCAGTGACGTTTATAATAAGTACAATGCTTTTATACAGTCGTGGCATGTACAGCGTTGCCCGCTTGCTACATGTGTTACACGCTCTTTTTTTTTCTTTTTACAAACAAAAGCATTGTTATTTACAATTAAACTAAACAGCTGCTAAGCAGTTCAATTGATTTGACGAAATTGTTCATCGTAGTTCAGACGGCAAGGTTGTCGTCTCTCCCTTGTCGACCTGCGGACCATGAGGTTGGTAGAACTGGCGCGGACAGCCTGCTGGTCCGGAGACTCTGGCTACGCCCGTAGCGTTGCTGGACTCATTTCCTCCCTTCTGCACGATGTTCCGTTGAATTCAGGGGGCGAACCTCCATTAGTATCATATATTTCCACCATCACGCGCACAGATGTCTCATTGTTTTCCGCTGGCACGCGCACAGATGTTTCACTGCTTCCCGATGGCGCCCTCACCGAGGTTGCACTGCTTTCTGATGATGAGCACTCAGTCGTCTCACTGCTTTCAGATGAAAAATGCACTGGGGACGTCTTCTGCTCGTTGAAAGGTTCCGCTGTTCGCCTGAGGTCTCGACGCTTTTTTCACAGCAGTTTTCCATCTTCTGTGAGAACCAAGTAGGAACGCGGGCACACTAGCTTAAGCACCTTCGCTTTCAAGCAAGAGTTGTGGTCCATAACTCTGACAGTGTCCCCCTTGTTGCAGTAGCGGTAGCCGCGTGCTTTTTGCCCGTTCTGTCTAACTTGACGGGCTGACTCGAGAGAATGTTGAAATTCAGGTCGTGGTGTGAGAAAGTTTCGGTGCATCAACAGCTCTGCTGGCGACCTGCCGACTTCGAGTGATGTTCTGTAGTTTATTAGCCCCAGCCAGAAGTCACTTGCTGCTCCCGTTTTCTTCAACAACCTTTTGATGACCTGGACTCCTTTCTCCGCGAAGCCATTTAACCTAGGAAAATAGGGGCTGGAAATAACATGTTCACAGCCAAATATCTGAGAAAAATCTCTTAACTCTTTCGCTGTGCATTGCGGCTCTCCGTCCGTGCAGCTGTTGGGCTATCCCATACCGAGCAAAAATACATGATAACTTTGTAATTAATGCTCTTGCAGTAGTTTCTTCAAGCTCCTCAAAGTCCGGAAAATTTGAGTACCAGTCATAGACAACGATGTAATGCCTTCCGGCATATTCAAACAAGTCTGCTCCCACTCGGTCCCATGGATGATCACTGCATCCCGCAAAAGCAACGGTTCGTCGGCTTGTCTGTACGCATGCAACTGATAGGAAGGCCACCACTGTATCATATCGGTTATGTCGTCATTGATGCTAGGCCAGTACATGAGCTGTTGCGCTCTGGCTTTGCACTTCGCAATGCCAATGTGACCGCGGTGCAGGCGCTCTAACATTTGTTTCGCATTGAAGTGCGAATGACAACTTTCGTTCCCTTAAGCCCCTGACAACTGATAGCTCATTTGCGCATCTTTTCCGCTCACCTTCGATGGGCTGCGAAGCTTCCAGCCCTTTTATCACAATCTGCAGTTCAGAGCCAGCCGCGATAGCCTCGGCTAATTTTGCCATTCTTTTTGGACTTACTCGATCAGAGAAGATGCTTATAGCATGAATTTCAACATCCTCAAAAGCAACGCCTCCTCTATTTTATCAATGCGAGCCAAATGCGCCCGTTCCAGCCATTCACCACCCTCTCCTCTAGACCCTTTCCTACTCTCACCCATCGCCTAGCCTTCGCGTGTGCTTTGCGTTCATGGGGGAGAGCGCCCGTCATGTAGTGCCTCACGACGGAAATCATATGAAGTAATTTTTTGTTCAGTTGCGTGCAGATCCGTGGGGCGGCGTCTTGCATCCCTCTTGTTCACTATTTTGGCGGTCACGCTGGCTCTGTAACATACACGGTTAAGATAGCGCGTCTCCGTACGTGGCGCTATGCGGGCAACCAATGTAGGGTGCCTCGATGTGCGCGCGCCTCCGCTTCCAGGGTGGAGACACCTTTTGAAAGACCCCGCGCCGCCTGGCGGCCATATTGGTTCGAAAGTCTCCGGCGGCGCCCAGAGGCTAGCGCGGGAACGGTGCTGTAAACACGTTGTTCTTGACGTGTTGATCGAGATCCGTTCTTTTGCCGCTATGACAGGCTGCTGTGTGCCACTGTGTACTGGTTCACACGCGAAAGGCCAGCGGATGTTTCGCTTCCCTCGCAACAGCGAGCGAAGAAAAAAATGGGAAGCACAAGTGAAACCCGACCGCTGGCATCCGACCGACAGCACCAAGATATGCGAGGTTAGTTGTTGACGTGTCCAGCATGTGGCCGTGCATTTTTTAATCGCTGTCAGTGAGCATGCTGTTAAAGAATTGAAAGTTGGGCTAGTTGGTACGGATGCATTTTTTGGTTACAGCGCGAAAACGACGAAGACAGCGCTCGTTCGTGTCCCTTCTGTCTTCCGTCTTCGTCGTTTTCGCGCTGTAACCAAAAATGCATCCGTACCAACTAGCCCAACTTTCAATTCTACATCGCATAATCACCGCGTGAAACTGCATTTACAAACAAGATGTTAAGCTTTGCGTTAAGCCGCGCGGAGTGAATAGATGCTTCGGCTACCTTATCGATAAGCTTAGATAAGCTTGGTCAAGGCAAGTTAATCATAGCTCATGCTAAATAAGCATAGTCAAAACAATCAATAATAATCGATACAAATCAATACTGATTGATACTCATTGATACCAATTAAGCCGCCGGATTAAACCAGGGTATACGTAGAAAAAGCCTAGTTAAGCCAGTTTATCGCAGCCTAATTGAGTTTGGACAAGCCAATTTAACGCTAGTGGATACCAATCTATATTGATAGATACCTACCAAGTGGGATTAGGCAAGATTAGTGGAGATTATGTTGGATCGCGCTAATCCGGTCCAAGATCAGTGGCATAGCCATGAGGTAGATTAGACCCGACTAGGCGATGTTCTCTCGGATTAAGCATGACTAAATAAATCCGGGTTAAGCTAATCCTGAACAAGTCAATGTTGAGTGAACTGAGAATGACTAGCCGTTTGGGCGTATGGTCACATTAAGCCAATCTGATTAAATTTGATTAAGCGGAATTAAGGTAATGCGAATCTTGAACCATCTAATTTTGAGTAAGTTGAGACTGATTAGCCAGTTAGATGACGGAGTATGGCCACAATAAGGCAATGTGGATTAAGTCGGATTAAGCTAATCCACATTCAGCTAATCACGAGTAAGTGAATTTGGAGTGAGTTCAGATTGTCTAGCCTGTTGGATGCCGGAGCATGGTCACGTTAACCCCATCCGGATTAAGCCAGATTAAGCTAATCCGAATTAAGCTAATCTTGAGCAAGTCTCTTATCAGTAAGTTGAAATTGCCTAGACATTCGGATGACTGAGCATGGCCTCAATAAAACAATAGAAATTAAGCCGGATAAAGCTAATCCGGATTGAACCGGATTAAGCTAATCCGGACCAATATAATCCTGAACCAGCCATTTTGAGTAAATTCAGTTTGTCTAGTCAGTTGGATGATAGGGTATGGCCACTAAACAGTGTGGTTTAACCCGGATTAAGCTAATCCGAATTAAGCTAATCTTGAGCAAGTCTCTTATCAGTAAGTTGAAATTGCCTAGACATTCGGATGACTGAGCATGGCCTTAATAAAACAATAGAAATTAAGCCGGGATTAAGCTAATCCGGACCAATATAATCCTGAACCAGCCATTTTGAGTAAATTCAGTTTGTCTAGTCAGTTGGATGATAGGGTATGGCCACTAAACAGTGTGGACTAAGCCGGATTAAGCTAATCCGCGTTAAGCTAATCACAAGCAAGCCAATTTGGAGTGAGATTATCTTGCCTGTTGGATATGCCTGAGCATGGCCACGTTAGGCCAGCTCGGATTAAAGTGGGTTAAGCTAATCCGTATCAAGCTAATGCCAAAGAAATCTATTTTGAGTAAGTTGAGATTGCCTAGCCAATTAGATGACAGAGTATGGCCACAATAAGGCAATGTGGATTTATGCCAGGTCAATTTTGGTACTCGTCAACTTAGTCAATCGGCCGCGAGAGCGCGAGGACCTACGCAGCCAGTGAGATAGACAGACCGATAGATACGCTCTAAATGCCTTTATTTCGCCATCAAATGATTCGTGCGTAATAATTAGTGCCTAATCTATTTGTTACCAACATCATATGTGCAAGCCCTACCGCCAAAAGCGATGAACTGAGCCAAATTACCGCGCATTTCGTTGAAAGCGATCCCTCTCTGCATGGCAGGCAATGCCAGCGAACGCGAACGTTTGAACCAATATGGCGTCCACAAAAGCAGTGTCTCCACCCTGTTCCGAAGGAGCACATCGAGGCATCCTAAACCAATGGGGACGCGTCACTGCGACGCTGCAGTGCATGCGCTGCCGTTAAGAGGTGCCACACGAGCGCTGTGAGGCGGCGGCGGCATTGCTTCGAGCTACAAAGGAAGCAGCACAAACGACCGAATCTGACAGACGCATGGTATTGGAGAGGGAAAACGCGTCTATCGCATCTCCGTGAGAAAGCGCTCGGACGCACGTGTGACGCAAGCAGCTCTACCCATCATGCAGCGTCGCATCACGACCACTCCCTGAACTAAAGCGGAACGACGGCTCCCATTGAGGAGCGACCGTTTGCACTGGCATTGAAAAAAATAAATAGAGGAGGCGTTGTCAGAAGAATCCCCTGGCAGTTCTGCCCCTGAATGCCAGAAAGCATGTTTGCTATTATCAGCTTCTTCCCAGGAATGTGCGGCAACTGTCATATTTTAACATGCGCAAGAAACGTCTTTGAAGTCTTGGAGGTATACCACCGAGCCCCTGTTTAGAATTGGCTAACAAAGGGCCGTGATCAGTTTCTATGACTATCTGCCTGCCCACGACAAATTCGCTGAACTTTTCGCACCCAAAAACGATGCTCAGGGCCTCCTTCTCTAACTGCGCGTACCTGAGCTGCATGTCTGTGAACAGTTTCGAAGCATAGCCTACCGGACGCCAGTCTTCCCCGTGCGTTTGAAACACTGCAGTTCCTACAGCGAAAACCAATGCGTCAGCGGATAGCTTTGTGGACAGTGAAACATCGTATATTACAAGAACAGGGGCTCTTGTATGCATGTCGCGTAAACCATTCCATTCTCTGTCATGCTCGTCTGTGCATTCAAAAAGGACATCATCTCACAGCAAGGCACGCAGCGCTTTGGTGCGATTGGCCAAGTTGGGCAGGTACATAGAAAAGTAGTTCACAGCGGCTAAGAGTCTTTGCAGGTATTTTTTCGTTGACGACGTCGGGCACTCCACGACGCATTTCACTAGGCTTTCGTTTGGTTCGATTCCAGCAGAGCTGATTTTATCACCCATGAATTATTTTTGTGACGTCGCGATCGTTCACTTATCCCAGTTAAGAGTTAAACCTACGGCTCGAGTAGCAATCAAAGTGCTATACAGCTCCTCGGTATGCTCCTCCCGCGTGGCTCTCCAAATTATATCATCTACGTACACTCGCACGCCGGGCAAACTGTCAAATATTTCTGTCATCGTCTTCTGAAAGACGGCCGGTGCCGAAACTATCCCAAATGGTAGCCGTAAAAAGGCGGTGACGCCTGAAAAGGCTGCTGAACGTGCAGATTCGCGAAGTTTTCTCATCAAGCGGGGCTTGATGGAAACCCGCTATTTGTATCCAAATTGCTAAAATATTTCGCGCCCGCAAGCTCGCTCTCAATCTCTTCCCTTCGTGGAAGTTGGAAGTGCTCCCTCTTTATCGCCTCATTCAAGTTGCGGGGGTCCATGCAAATACGCAAGTTTTCGTTATTTTTACGGACAACTACCAATGGGCTCACCCAGTCAGACGGTTCTCTGGCTTTCGTGATGATACCAGCTGCTTCCAGGCGGTCCAGCTCTTCCTTGAGTTGGGGCCGTAGTGAGAGGGGAACACGCCTCGCGGGCTCCGCCACTGGCCGGGCATCGTCCTTCAAGGTCACTCTGTACTTTCGCAGCAGCTTGCCGATTCCTGCGAACAAGTCTTTAAACTGGGTTTGTATGCGCTTAGACAAGTTGCCCTCACTTTTGACGTCGTGAACGTGGTCAACACTCACCAAGCCAAACTTCTCACTGGCTTCAAGCCCCAGTATATCCTGCCTGCATTTTTTTAAGACGAAGAACTCGACCGCGTGACTCTGGGATCCTAGTTGATCAACGAGGCGGACTTTTCCCAAGTGCTTAATTTCGCTCACTTCGTAGCTGTGCAGAACGGCTTTTGTTGGTAGCGGATGCTGTCGAGAATGCAATACCTCGAATATACCAAGTGGAGTAAAGTTTGCTTGAGCACCCGTGTCAACTTTCAGCTTTAGAGTACGGCCAAGTATGTGAGTGAAAACCAGCCAGTCCCGCTTTCACTTTATTATTCTGCTGCTGCCTGCCACGAAAATTTCGAGCACGTCGAAATTGCTATCGCTGTCCTGCGGTTAAATCACTTCGCCGGTCGACGTTATCTACCTTTGTCGGTCTCGTGCTGCAGCCCACAGCGAAATGGTTTGCTTTGTTGCATTTCGTAGATTCTACCATAAGCAGGACAATGTCTAGCCTTGTGCACTCTGTCGCAAAATCCGCATCTGCTTTTACTTTGGTATCTATCCTGGCATTTGTCCTTGACGTGCTTTACCGCAGCAACACTTCTTTCTTCGCCCCATATATTGCTGCGTGCAACTGCAACTTCCTCTGCTTTTGCTCCCTCTACAGCCATCTTGAGGGTCAAGTCTTTCTTGCCTAATAGCTTTTCAAGCAGGCTCTTTCTTGCCGTTCCAAAAGCTATCTGGTCTCGTTAACATGGACGCGCGCAGTGTGAATTTACAGCTCTTAACCTTCAACTGCAAGTCCCTGTAGAATTGGTCAAATGGCTCGCCATTCCGCTTGCACTCTGCTGGGAAGCACTTACCTCTCATATATCTCGTTGGTCTGTGGCAGACAGTAGGCTTCGATGGCTTCCACCAGTTTGTCGTAGTCGACTTTGCCTTCTTCGCTGATGCTCAAGGGGTTGAACAAATCGATGACCTCTTGTCCGGCAAGGTGAAGGAATATAGCTGCTTTCTGTGGCTTGGTGCGTGGTTTCTGTGGTTCCTGTGGCTCGGTGGCGGCAAAGTATGTATACGCTGCTTGAACAACTTCAACCAGTCACCAAGCCGCAGCGATTCCGGCGGCGAAAGCTCGGCCATGGCTTTTGAAGTGGGCGTCGACGCGGCCGGCCCACTTCTGACACCATGTATCGGATTGATTGCACACGTGCGTCGGTGTCTCAGCAGTAAGTGACGTTTATTATCAGTAGCATGCTTTTATACAGTCGTGGCATGTACAGCGTCACCAGCTTGCTACATATGTTACACGGGGGGACACCGAGATGTAGGCGAACGGGACTGACGGCGCTGCGATGAGGGCGAATGGCTAGTGGCGAATCGATGAGTGGCGGGGCCAGCATTGGACGGTTCGGCTTGAGGTCACTGAGGACGAGAGTCGCGTTCGTAACGGCTGTTAGCATAGTGTCGAGGCGAGGCATCCCAGCGGTAACAGCAGTGGCAAGAGATATTGCCGATCCGGGAGCACACGAAACAAATTGGTCTATCGTCCGGTGTTCGCCACTGAGATGGGTTCCGCTACCAATTCGCGAAATACTGTCGAAGAGCTGCCGAGGCAATTGATTGTAGCGGGAGAGGTGGGACAGGGGCTAACGGCAGATGGGATGTCCATATTCATAATTTCCTGGCGTCAGGTTGCCGTGCGTATGGGGACCACGAGAGCTAGGTGCCATAGCCTGAAGCTCGCGACGTACGACCTGCGTCAAACTCAGTGATACTGGTTGTTGCGACGGCGCAGGTTCATTGCAGGATGAGGTCGGAGCCGTATTAAGAAACCGGTCAAAGCGTTGCCCAATGCACAGCCTTTTGCTTGTTCAAACTGACGGCACTCTTTAATGAGGGAATCAACTATTGTGCAGCTCCTCCAAAGCAAGAAGTTGAATGCATCGTCGGCGATGTCCTTCATGATTTGTCCGACCTTGCCTGCCTCCGGCATGTTGTCCTTCCGCTTTTCGACTAAAGTACCAGAACGTCCTGAATGCAGGAGATGCACGATTCGGTGGACGTCTGGGAAGGGGACGCGAGCTCTTTCTGGGCTTCTACTTGGCATCCGGTTGGTCACCCGAAAAGATCACGTATCCTCTCTGTACAGATGTCTCAACTGGTGAGCTCAGTTTCGTGTGTCTCGAACCACGCCTTTGTGGTTTCCCCAGGTGGAATATCACGTTCGCCAGTGTGAGCGTGAGATCTCACCCGTAACTGTTGGCGACGCGATCATACATCGCCAGCCACTCTTCGGCGTAGACCTTGCCAGTACCGGTGAAAATTCCCGGATCACGTAGCGGAACCATGACGTATTGCACTGGTGTCTGAGAAGCTGGAACATTGTCGGTAGCCATAGCAGCGGAACCGATGTAACGACTGCTGCGGAGATCCAGGTCCGGCTTTTGAGCAGGCTACCCCGCATCTCCACCAAAATGTTACGAGTATATTTATAGAATTTACAGTATATTTAAAACAGGTATGAGCTGTACCGTTGATGCGCTATGACCAGAGTGACACCATCGATTGAAGCCCGCGACACCTCAACACCGCAGCGTTCTTTCGTCCACAAGGCACAAGCATCTATGTGACAATATGATCACTTTGGATGCCATGGATTGGAGAGAATATACTCGCCCAACTGTTTTTAGTAATATATCTACAGGTACGCTCGCGTTGTGGTGTAAAACCAGTTATTTTGGGGATTTCTTTAGCTGCGTCATTTGTTAGTATAACCGATGGTCACCGCTCTTTTGACATGACGTTTTGGCATTTGGCAATTCTCGACAAAACATTCGAAGAATCATTGAGGTAGTCGTTGAGCGCTCGCACTTCAAAGTGCCTAAAGAAATGTCTCGAAATAGACGTTATGAACTTCTTTGGAAGAACAGGCTCTCGTAGTTGTTAAAAAGGCGAATAAACAGTTTGGAAGAGCATTTGAGGCGCAAATATTACATTTAGAAAATTTGTATTTTAGGTGTCCTCTTATACCAAGACTTCTAGAGCCGTTTGTAGCCGTTTTGAGACGTCTTCCAGAGGTTTTGTGTTTCGTTTGTATACCCATGAGCACACGACAAGTTAAACAAAAGCAGGCCGTAACTTCGAGATTAATACAAACACATAATAAGGACAGCACGGCAATCCTACGCCTCTGTTACCCAAGCCTATAACCGACAGACGCGTGCAAAGCGCGCGGGGAAATAGCTACGCTGTGGCGCATGCTTTGAGGATGTACCGGGAAAGTTAAAGTCACTGCCGCCGCTTACTTTGTGACGCATGTTAGAAAGACACAAACTCCGAAGCAGGGTGTGGGTACGGGCTAGTTGGTATTCCATTTCGTAGATTAATTACAGCGCAACAGCAGACACAGGACAACGAAACTAACGAAGACGAGCGCTGACTTCCAACTGAACTTTATTCTGGCTACGTGCCTTGGCACGTACAGGTACTCCGTGCCAAGGCACGTAGTACCTGTAGCATTAACCATATCAAGAAGTACGTTGTTTGCTCAAAAGGGGTGGGTATAAAATACCCCTTTCTTGTGTTCTGTCCTACGTGGGGCAGACAGGTCGATGTCTAAACATCCGTCTGCAGGAGCATAGCAACAAGGTGCGGAAAGGGAGAGAAGGATTTCTAGGTATGCATTGCGCACAATGTGGCTGTAGTCCGTTCTTCGAAAGGACGAATGTACTTGCAAAGCATCAAAACGAGAACACTAGACTAATTATAGAAGCTGCAGCAATCGCTGAAAGTAGTTCTGTCAGTAAGCCTTCAATAGCTTTAACTGACAAAGAACTTTCATTCTTGCGACCGCACATGCGCTCTTGTTCGTGAGTGGGCTGTCAGTTGGTTTAGAGTACCTGCTCATGTTAGCTTCGTGTTTTTGGAGGGGGGCGTTTCTAATCACATGCTTTGGGTTATCGCACACTGTCGTTTTCATAAATTGCTTGTTCTTCAGAATAAAGTTCAGTTGGAAGTCAGCGCTCGTCTTCGTTACTCACTCACCAGCGACAAGCTGGGCGACCAGCTCTGGCACGTCCGCCAAGCCGAAGATGCCGCCCGGGCCCAAGGAACTTCGAGCCGCCACCTGAGACGCCATCAGCATCGACGGAGGGTAGGACAGGACAGGGGTTAATTCCCCCCCCCCCCCCCCCGCCTGGCCTGAAGGAAAACTGCCGGACCAGTAATAAATAAAGTTCAATCACTCAATTTTACAGCTGTGAACTATTGTACAAGTGTACTCACAGGTATGCAATCTCTAGCGAAGAATTTTCGCAGTATGACTACCAGCAAGCTAATAAGAAATAATGCCTGCTCCCCCTCCTGTTTACGATGATGAACAGCTCGAAGGTCTCACTGAGGCTGCTAATGCCTCACATTAAAAAATTCGGTGGACACCACGCATTGTTGGAATCGGTTGCATACGAAGTCAGCGAGTAGCTGTCTGTGCTGCAATTTTGCGGCTTTGAGTCAAGCGTTACGAGGGGGGATCGATGTGTTATTGTGAATTGAGTAGTGCGCTCATCGTGCGCTTACCAGGCACGCCGACTACACTGACGTTTAAAAGGTAACTTATTGTCTCACGAAATGTCAGCACTTGTGTTGTAGCACCGACGTGAAAACGAAGCGCCCGCTAAGGTGCGATTAACATTTCGCTTTGCCCGACCGCGGCGCGATACACTAAAAAGTGCAAGGCATAATATTCTGAAGCAAGGCATGTTGTTGGGCTAGTCGGTTCATGGTATCGTAAAGGTTTAAACTGCGCGATGAAGACGGGACGGAAAGAGGAACACACACACACACAAGCGCAGAGTGCGTGTATGTGTTCCTCTTTCCGTCCCTGTCTTCATCACGCAGTTTAAATCCTTTACGGTATAATATTCATTATCGCACGCTATAGTGCGATGTTGTGAATATCATACGTAGCATTCATTAGTGTATCGCTTCGGGGTCGAGCAACGCTTGCATATAGATTACTGAGTCATAGGAGTATATATCTAATGTTTATTTGACTATTATAAAAGCAGAGTCAACGATGGAACCGAAATTGACGTTATGTCCAACATGACGGTATGTATTATAGGAGTACCGGTAAGTAACATTTATTACCTGATTTAAAGCTAAATAGCCAGCACAGCAACCACAAATGACGTTGCACTGGCGTGATTATTGCGTATGGTCTTTTTACAAAGCAGCTTCAAGACCAGGGTGGTCCGGAGGTTGAACACATGATTGCCACGCAGATTACCAGGGTTCGATTCCTGCTGCGATCCTGATTTTCATTTTAGGTGCGAAGCATCTTAGAGCCGAGCTCAATCCGGTGGTGTGCGTCCTGACCACCCTTACTGCGCATGCGCCTACTCTCTCTCCCACTCTCCTCCTTTACGCAGGTGTTCGGTCGCCTTCTCTTCTCCTTCGCCGCGCTGCGGCCGCGCACTCTCCTCCTTTAAGGCTCGTTCACACCGAAGGCGAGGCGGCCAAAGCGGCCAAGCGGCAAAGCGGAAAGCGGGGAAAACCTCCTCTCCAGGCGGCGAAAGCGGGCGGAAAACGAGGCGGCAAGTCCGATTGCTCCCGGACCAATTTTTTGCCGCCCGCCCAAGGTCGCCGCTTTGCCGCAGCCAATCAGAACGCGCTGCGGCGGTGGCACTGGTGTATCTTAGGGAGAAGCAGTGCCATGTGATAGTGACATGCGCGCGATGCTCCGCCTCCTTGGCCGCGCGGGCAGCCAAAGGCGGCGTGCGGTCTGAACAGGTGCGCGCACTACCCGCCTCGCCGCTTCGAAAAGCCCGCTTTCCCGCTTTGCCGCTCCGCCTTCGGTGTGAACCAGCCTTTACGGGGGCGTTTACGCAGGCGTTCGGTCGCCTTCTCTCCTCTCCTCCCCCCCGCGCTGCAGCCTGTAAACCCACTCCCTCCTCTCCCTCCCGCATTTCATATAAGCGCGTGCACTCGGTCGAGGAAGTCTCGCTTGAATCGTGCGGTCGCTCCGTCGTTGTCTCGAAAGCCTCGCTACCCTCGCCGCAGACTCGCGTTGTCTCTCTGTAGCAGAAGCGGTAGCTCGACGCCGACGCTTGGCTTCGACGGCCGAGTGAACGTAAACGGAAACTTGATGTGCACCCCCAATGCTGCTTTGCATCCCCTCATGCTTCCATTTAGTGGGAGGCGGTGTAATTTTTTTTTTTGGGGGGGGGATTTATCGAGTCAACCGCGCCGATGCACAAATTTTCTTGATGCTCTCCCGTTTAAATTACCGATGTCTGCTTCCGCCATTTCTGGGCAGACAAACTTAGGATCCCCTGTGGCGCATACCGACATACCGAGGCCCGTGCTGTACGGGTATGTGCCACACACAACTACAGGAGCGGGTTTTATGACGTACACGCCAGGATTTTCACTTTTTTAAATGCGAATGCATTTCATAGTCGGGCTATGTCAGGCATCCGGCGTTGGCGTTGTGCGGCGTTGGCGTTGTCCGCGGAGGAGGAGGAGGAGGATAGGTTGAGGAGGTGTGCGCGCCTGGCAGGTGTAAGATGTGAAGCATCTTATGGCGAAGCTTAATCCGGTGGTGGTGGTGTACGGCGTGACCGCCCTTACTGCGCATGCGCAAACCCTTTAAAAAAAATAAAAATAAAAAAAACCTCCTCTCTCCCTCCCCTAGGCATCCCTCCCCGCGGCAACCACACCCTCACTGCGCATGCGCCTCCTCCTCTCCCCCCCTGCTACGCTCCCCCCTCTCTCCTCTAGGCATCCCTGCCCGCGCCGTCCACACTCCCACTGCGCATGCGCGTCCCACCTCTCTTCTCCTCTCCTACGCTCCCCCCTCTCTTCTCTAGGCATCTCTGCCCGCAGCGTCCACACACTCCCACTGCGCATGCGCGCCCCCCCTCTCTCTCTCCTACGCTCCCCCCCCTCTCCCTCTCTCGCCACGCGACGCCGACACAGGCAGCGTCTGCTAGCGAGTTTCTTGGTTGAAAAAACCGACTGCTGCGCTGCACAACCGTTCACTGGCCACCCCGTATATATGGCAATGAATCTTGACCTCCAAGGTGGTGCCGGTGGGAGATTTCTCCTGTGCGTTGTTGAACAATAAAAATTCGCAGCGTGCGCGTTAACTAAAAGCGGTCTGCGGCGGAGCTCGGCGGAGCTATATATGAAAAAAAAAATTAAAAAAATAAATAAAAAAAATTTAAAAAACAAGAAAAAGCAAAAAAAAAGGCGCTGCGCCGTGCTCCCGACCGGGCTGCAGAAATTAGGCGCCTTTTCCTTCTTCGAACCACAACCACCATATATAAATGGAGTGAAGCGCGCGCGAAATGCATTCGCATTTCCTCACGATTCCCTTCGGGGAGGTGGGGGCTTTTTTTAATCTCGTGGATATACAGTGATATTTGTCATAGCCTCATGCCCTCCTATGCCATGTTGCAGCGAAAGCTGTTATGAGATCACAACTATGACTGATTCTGGCGCCGTAGTTGTCCGCCGCCGGCGGTGTCCGTAACCACTCTCGCAGGAAATAAAAAGAAACTAACTAAATAAAAAATACCGAGGACAGCATTGGAATCGAGCCCGGGCTCTGCGTGGCAGCCCAGCACTCTACAACTGAGCTACGGCGATGCTGGAAACTCCGATGCAAACTGACCCTATGCAGGCTTCACGTCGGGTAAGGAATCGCGCTAACAGGTGTAATGAAGCGTTTTCGAACAGCAAAGTAAGAACCAGGCGTCACAAAATGCGAACTGCGTAACGAGAGGGTCTCTGAATTCTCCAACCCATTACAAAATCCTGAGGCATAATTCTTCATTGTCGTCAGCCACAGCATCTAAAAAGTGCACATAATGTCTTGCAAGTGTGTAGCGGGCAGCACGCTTCCACGAAGTATGACGAATAATGGCATAGTGGACGCTTCCCCACTACACAAAAGTTATGATGATCTATGATGTAGTGGGTGCCATGCAATGATGCAAGTGTACCTGTAGTAGTTGCCCCAAGAGTGTTTAAAAAAGGCAAGTGTACCTGTCGCAGTAAGGGCCTTACTGCGACAGCGAGAACACTGATGTCTACTCACTGACAGGTGAGGGGCCATCTGACGACGACTTCGAACTTGTGACGAGCCGAAAGGCGAAGAGACGTAACACCAGGGCATTTTCGTCCCCCCAACACACCGAATGAAGGAGCGCAGCGAAGGCCCGAGGCCAACACCGTCATTTTCGTTCCTGTTGACACCAACGGCTACATGAAGCGCCTCAGCAGGCAATCTGTTTCGGCGCTGCTCGAGGGACTGGTGCCACATGAAATCGTCGACATCCGAGTAAACCCGCATAAGAACGTCATGGCGACTGATGTTTCGCATGCTACTGCATTGAACACACTGCGAAACGTCACAGCGCTGGATGGAATCAACGTCCGCTCCTACATCCCAGTGGGCTCCAACGTCGTCACCGGCGTCATCTACGACGTTGACGCTGCGATTCCCAGCTCCGACTTGTGTGGCCTGGTCAAACCAGCTAACGAAGCTACCATCATCGCCAAGGTTGCTCGTTTGGGTACCTCACGCTGCGTGAAAATATATTTCAAAGGCAACTCTCTACCGTCCGATGTAAAGGTGGGCCACTTCCGACATTCTGTAAGACCTTTTGTGCCGAAACCACTGCAATGTCTGCAATAACTGCATGAAGCTAGGCCACGTGAGAACCGTATGCGAAAATAGGCGAGTATGTTCTCGCTGCGCTGAAGCCCATTGCGCCGACAATTGTATAGCCAATGTCCTGAAGTGTTCCAATTGTAATGGACCCCATGAAGCTTCCTCAAGAGAGTGCCCAAAAATGAAGAGGGAAATAGCTGTGTTGAAACAAATGGCAAGGGACCATACATCCCATCGCGAGGCCGCCGATACCATCAGAAAGCGGCGACATCGGCGCCGAGGTTCATCCAAGAAGACCAATTCATCTGCATCTACAGCGCCTCTTGAACGCCCTGCTTCACTGCCTCCCTTGTCAACCGGATCCACCACGGCCGGTACGAATTCCACTTGGCCTACATTGCCGAAGCCACAGTCCCAGGGATGGGTGACGGCCGGCGCAAACGACAACGCCAAGGAAGGCTTGACACATGCCTTCCTTGGCGTTCGTCGGCAAGCTCAAATCCCCATACGCTCAGTCCGTGCAACAGGAAGGCATGGACACATCCGACGCAGCTTGGCCTTCGTTGCCGAAGTCGCAGCCACATGCACAGTCACAGCGCACGTCGGCAATCGTGAACACTGAATCACCGACTGTCCAGTGGCCTGAAGAAGACAAAGCAATCATCGTAGTTCTTCAGTCACTCCTAGACACACTTCGCATGTTCGTCGGCAAGCTCAAATCCCCATACGCTCAGTCCGTGCAACAGGTGCTGGATGGTCTATGTCCAGTACTTGCAAGCCTTCAGTAGGCACCATTACTCGTCTACCTCCAGTGCAACGTGATTCGCCCGAGAGCCTGCGCTCAGTACTATGGAACGCAGCAGTGTTTTTTGTATACTCTTTTCTTTCTATCTCCCTATCTTTTAATCCCTCATTCCCCTTCCCCCAGTGTAGGATAGCAAACCGGACGCGCGCCTGGTTAACCTTCCTGCCTTTCCTTGCTTTTCCTCTTCCTTCCTTCAAGTGTACCTGTAGTAGATGCCCCAAGAGTGTTTAAAAAAGGCTCTAGGAAGGCCGCTCTTCCAGCTGTCGCTGTGCTTTTTAAGCTTTTTTAAGCTTTTGGTTGCGCCGGGTAGTGTGAACAGGAATTGTCATCATCATGAACCTGTACGCGCTGGCTTCGCCCTTTTCAGCTTCGGCGTGGGATGCAATAACTATAATGGGCGAGGCTTTTAGGGGTAAGGTGGGGCAAAATGCGACAAAAATTTGAAAATCGTGAATATTTATTTTGAAATCACTCGTTACCATTAAACATTATTGCAGAAACTTTCCTTTGTGTACAAGGTATCTGCTACATAAATATGACCATGTTGTCCCCGTTCATAGTTTAATTTAAATATAAATAAGAAATGCTCCAGATGTCTCATTTTTCCCCAACCTGCAGGGCAAAACGAGACGCTGCGTGGGGCAAAACGAGACAGTCTGAAAAAAATTCACGCCTTCAGATTTTGCAGCAGAAAGAGTTGAAATTCACTCCGTGGGCCCTCACGCAGTCTTAATGAGCCCAGTCCTTGCACTCCACGCATTGAATTCAGACAGAACCCGGTGCTGTGTCGCTCCGAAACTCCTTGCAGATCAAACGCGTCAGTCTTTCTTTGTGCTAATGTTGTCTTTTGTCGAACGCTTGCACTTCATTGGACTATTCAACGATTGGAGGCTATATATGTTCTGACGTATGTTCTTAGCCTCTTTTTGCCGTTTTGATGAAGAACTGCTCAGGCGTTTCGTTGCTTTTAACTTCGTCAGCCGGGCTTTGTGAAGCAATGAATTTATAACTGGGCTAGGTTCCGATTTTCTTGCGCTTGTTTTATTTTTAATTTCGGTGTTAGAGGAATGTCATTAAACCTCGATCCCAAGACGTGTTTGTGAGCGACTTGACTTTGGAGATTCTGCCAATTTTTTCATGCGCCTCTGGATAGCATTCTTGGGAACGCGGAACAACCTCGATGCGGACTCATGTCCTGAACAGCAATCAGTGCTTCTCCATGTCGTTTTTCTCCCAGGAAGCTCTATATGATAATCTTTTGTACGTCCAAACCCTTCTAAACAAAGAAACATAATATATAATGAGTGTAAGTCAATGGTTCAGTTAATAAGACACGCTCTAAGGCAATTTGATGCCTTTTTGTCGCGTTTTGCCCCTCTCACATGCCCGAATTCAAAAAAATTTTCTGCTTTGTCCCCGGGCACCAAATGACCCAAACTTTTGATGGTATGTAGCTAGTACTATAAAGCAACAATATAAATACTTACGTCGTTGTACTGACGAAGGAGCAGTGATGTTCCGTCCTGGACAGAAGAATTCCCTTTCCGAGGCCCGAAAATTCCCTATTTCCGGCATTTTTCCCCGCATACATCGCCAAAAATCCCCGCATATTTCCCTGCACAAAAAAAGTTTATATATATATATATATATATATATATATATATATATATATATATATATATATATATATATAGTGTTAGACGTGTTTCAGGCTCTTCTCATCGCTTTCTCTTCTTTCCTGGCCAACTCAAAGCATCGCCTCTGAGATCGGCTTTTAATACTACGAAGGAGCTACCTTGGAGCTCCCTTTAAGCGGTATGCGATGCGGAAGGAATGCTGTACATGCTCATGCACACGGCCACTGCATAAGAAGAAAAGTTTATTATTGTTGTTCTTTTTTGTTACTGAGTGACGTGGCGTACATTAATGTGCGTAGCAGACGCTCTGTATCTATATGCACCACATTTTGTACAAAAAGCACGTCAACTTTTCAATAATGCTGACTAAATATTGTGAAATAAAACAAGCTTTTGTGGTGGTATTTAACATTTTATTGACTTGATTAGGAACGGTTCTGCAAACTACCGTAAAGAAAAAAATTAATAAATGTGAAGTGACTAGAATATATATTGAATGAGAAACCTTTCAATTGACCGCAGAACTTTTGTGTGCCTCGAACTGAAAAAAAAAGCAAGGTATTTGAAATATATAAAGCTAGGATCACAGCACAATGACTAGAACATGTCAGCCCTCTTGGGCAAACCGAAAAACCGACATCTTCGGCGGCTTGTTCATCTTCTGCTTTAGTTCACTCGAGTGTTCTGCTGTGTGTGAAGATTGATGTGTTTGGGCGTCACCTTGAAGCTGTTACAGCAGATCCCTTTTGAGTGGAATCTTGAACGCGTCACCATCGTGGCGTTCAGTGTGTCACTGCCTAACCTATTGCGCTTCCGTGTTTTGACGTCGCTCACCCACGAGAAAATGCGCTCTGCGTACGAATACGTACGTATTGATATTGCGCCTCAAATATGCGTAATATTTGCTTTTTGATTGACAGTGTTCATAAGTATGAACAGATTCACCAGATCAAGATGGGCGGGCTTTGAGCACGGGCTTAAACTTTCGCCGGGCAGCTGAATCGCTGGCCACACAAACCAGCAGTCAGTCAAATCAATGTTTCTGCGTTGAATTATCCCAAGAAAGACTATGGTCTTTAAAAACGAACCTTAGAGGCTGTGGTTTGGCGCGCTACATGCGCCAGAAACGATTGCGTCATGCGAAAGCCTCATCTCCACAGTCTTCAGATCGTTATAAAAAAAAATTTCGCCGCCCCTCAAAATTCCCTGCAATATCGCGAAGATTCCCTTTTTCCCTTTCGTCCAAAATGACTGTCAAAAATTCCCTGAAAAAGGGAAAATTCCCTGCACGGAACATCACTGCGAAGGAGTAGATTCATGCGCTGATCCGAAATTTTGGCCGAGCAGAATTTCGCCCCTTTCTGACGGGTCGCGAACACACTGACACCAGCCGCGTAATCTTTTACGCGCGAACGCTGTGAGCGATCATCAAGTTTTACATATAGAAAGGTGGAAAACTAACAGCAGCTTTCGCTGAAATAGAGAAACAAAGAAAAGTACTTTTTTGTATTAGCTATAAAGGTCGGCAAAGTGAAAATGTCGCGTTTTGCCCCGCGTCTCATTTTGCCCCGCCTTACCCTACGTGAGTAAAAATCACGTAGCAACTAGTCACGGGACTAAAAAACACAACGTCACGTAACCACTAGGTAGGGGCCTAGAATTATGTAACACCACGTCACCAATATTAATTGATGGGGTTTAACGTCCCAAAATCAACAATCCGAAAATTTTTAAAATTCGTGTCAGTACTCCTTTAATAGCGGAGATTTTTTAAGCTTTCGGTTGCGCCGAGTAGTGGGAACGGGAATTTTCATCATCATGTTATCGCGTTAAAACATTTTTCGTCAGTTATTGATCACATCTTGTTTCCAAGAAAGCTAATCCGAATGTTGAGTAGTGTGTTATTGAGAGGAAAAAAGTGGGACACATATGTCCCACTGTCCACTTAGGGGACTTTCATCAAGTGGGACTCGTATGTCCCACTGTCCACTTAGGGGACTTTCATCAAGTGGGACTCGTATGTCCCGCTGTCCACTTAGGGGACTTTCATCAAGTGGGACTCGTATGTCCCACTGTCCACTTAGGGGACTTTCATCAAGTGGGACTCGTATGTCCCACTGTCCACTTAGGGGACTTTCATCAAGTGGGACTCGTATGTCCCGCTGTCCACGTGAGACAGTTTACATATTTTCTTGTGAAATGGTCCGAAGCAATTTGAACGCAGCGGAACGTTACACACAACGCACATAAACTTTGTGCACAGTTCTTGTTTGCTAGTTGAGCACAAACGACACCGCCGTCGCGTGCCTTTCAAGTTCGGGTGGTGAGTGTATCGGGGGGAATCGATGCTCATTCGGAAGACCAGTAATGGCGTCATCAGTTTTGTTAGAATTTTCAATAGCTCAAGTGCTTCTCAGCACTGAGGCGCCTCTTCTTACCTTTAGAAAAAAAAATGTGGCAGCTACGCACTAGTGGTACGAAGACTGAGGAAGCAGTGAAGCTGGTGGCGTTGCCCTCTTTTTTTTTCTTCTCCTCACCCTCGCTTTCCTTTCTCATCTCGGGAGGCGGCTATGCCATGCTTAGCCGCTCACCTCGTCCTCACCCTCACTTACATTTCGGAACTCTGTCTGTGCTATACTATACACGGCTATGCTTGCTCTCTCTCTGTTCTCTTTTATGGGTCCGTTTTTTTTTCTCTTTCTCTCTCTTATTCTTTCTCGGTCATTCTAGCTCCTTTCTTTATCTCTCTTGCTATTTGTACTTGTTCTCCCGTCTTCTATCTTTTTCTATTTCTTCCCTCTCTTTCTGTCTATTTCTGTCTCTCTCTCTCTCTCTCTCTCTTTCTATCTCTTTCTTTCTCTCTCTCTCTCTCTGTAATAGTTCTCTCGCCGATCAGAGTTAGAGTACCCCACAAGGAACAAATCGGCGCAAGTGTTCCGGGAGCGAAGCAGTAGACGAAAAAGAGAAGGAAGAGGACGAAGACAACGTGTGCCCGTCAGTGTTGCCGATACTTCTCTGGTGTCGCCATACGGCGTAGCAAAAGGCTCAATAGCTGCGCTGTGAAACGACGCAATCAGTACGGACCCAACAGCCGCCACGCTATCGGTATGCATGGAGCACTCGAATCACACCGCTTTTCCTAAAACACGTACACTTCTCGGATAGGTTTAGCGCGATTTACCTATCCTATCCGAGTATGTACCAACTCGCCCAAGTCAAAGTACGTACACTTCATTTATTCATGCTTTAACATCACAAAAAACTGTTGATAGTTTTTGCTAAGTGGTTACTGTAGTGCAAAAAAAGACAAAATTTGTTCACCCGAAATCTTTTTCTCGGGCCACAAAAAACACACGAAAAGTGAAAGGCGGACATGAAAAAAGAAAAAGTGCTTCGTGACTTGTTGCGTGCTTCCAACTAGAAGAAATGTCACGACGCTGTGTAAATAATGTTGTAGCGTGCTCTATGTATGCATTTATTGGTTCGGATGTAGTAGCGCGAGCTCTCTTAAGGAACTACAACGCCTCAAGTGAGGAATAAAAAGTGGGGCGTATATGTCCCGCTGTCCAACAATGGGTTTTACGAGCAACTAAACCTAAGTAGGCTACACGGGCCTCGAGCATTTCGCCTCCAACGAAAACAAGGCCGCCGCTGCTGGGATTCGAAACATGACGTAACTACTCACGTGACTAAAAATCACGTAGCATTTAGCCACGTGACTAAAGTCACGCAACATTGCGTAATAGCGAGTCGCGTGGCATGTTTCCGCCATAAATCACAAAACAGTCACTTGACTTCACGTAACAGCAAGTCACGTGACATGTCGTCGGCAAAAACACGTAACAACCAGGCGTTTGTGGTGTCCTGACTTCCTTCGTGCCTCCGTGTTTTTACGCCCTGTCTTTTAGAACGAATACGTAACAATAGTCACGTTACAAAAATCACGTAACAGCACGTAACTAGTCACGTTACTAAAATCACTTGACTGTTAAATTAGCTGCCAGCTTGCAACAAAAACACGTGCCGCATGGCGACAACAGGCAGACAAATGTCACAGTTTCGCCACAAGGCGAAGCAATGAATGCGGTAGCAACAAATTGGAATGTCAAGCGACGAATGGCAAAGCAGGTCGAAACGTGCAGCGTGCTGTTCACGCACACATGACACACGAAAACAACACGCACAGGTCGAGAGAGAACTAACAACGTTCACAGCTCGACACTTAACGCCCTGCTCTAACAAAAACGACGCACGAAACGTATTCACAGGTACAGACGAGCGCGAACTAACAAGTGTCACAGTTGTTACTTCGCAGTGTTTGAAAAGCCTGTTCTTTTCGCCAACGGGGAGACTGCCGCGAGCGATGTGACCTTCGTGTTCTCGGTAACTACAACGTAATCGTTCCGGCGAAAGCCCAAATTTTCCCCCACCGTGAGATAAGCGCGCGTGCACGCTCAAGGGCGTCTACGCCCCACGGGGCAAAGTGCGCGAGGCAGCGCGAGGGAGATGAGCGCATGAGCGCGGGCGTCGCGACGAGCGGGGCGCCGTGATAAGCCCCGCCCAGCGCGACCTTTGCGCCATCTGGCTGGTAATGCTGAAAACACGCTGAAAACTCTCTGTCTATAAATAGCTCGCCGTTTGAGCGTTGAAGGACGTGCGCTTTCGCGGCTCAGCGGTTAGCGCCGCGCGCTGCAGAGCGGGAGGTCCTTTGTTCGATGCCGCGCGTCGGAAACATTTTTATGAATCATTTTTCTTTGTGGCTTTTAGAAATATATAGATACATATACATTTTATTTTTTATTTACAGAAATACTGCAGGCCACATGGCCCAAGCAGGAGTGAAAATACAAAAGCATGAAAACAAGCAATAATACTAACAGAATCCGAAAGAGGAAGCGCAGGTAATACAGGCGGTGAAAAGGCAATACAAATAAATGATTGTGATTACAGTGACAGTGAAACAAATCATCGAGTGAATGAAATGGAACCGATTTTAATTAAACTGGAAAAAGAGACTGTTTACGTAGTAATCTAGGAGGAGGCACAAGACTGCACTAAGGACAATAGTTGGTCAGGTGGCAGGTTATTCCATTCTGTAATTGTTTGCGGAAAGAATGAGAATTTAAATACATTTGTTCTGCCAAAATAAGGAGTTATAGAAAGCGGATGAGTATTACTAGTGCCCCGCGATGCAAGTGGAGATAAGTACGGTGCTGGATCGAGCCCGAGCTTCCGATTAAACAAAGAATACAAAAACTTTAAACACTGATCTTTGCGCCGGGACTGCAAAGAAACAACCTGATTAGATTCCATAAAGGACGTAACAGAAAACTGGTAGCCGTATAAAGAAAAAATAAATCGCACAGCCTTTCGTTGGATTTTTTCAAGCGCGTTAATATTAACGTTGGTGTACGGGTCCCATATAATAGAAGCATATTCAAGCTTAGGCCGGATAAGGTGCTCATAAGCCAGACGCTTAACATGTGGTTGGTGAATTTTTAAGCTTGTGTCGTATAAAGCAAAGTTTGCGAAGCGCAGCAGTAACATGTGTTAGCAATATGGGTGTTCCCACATAAGTTATTTGTTAGAGTGACACCGAGATATTTATATTCGGAAACCTCAGTTAAAGATTTAAGACCTATGGAATAAGAAAATTTAAGGGGGCATGATAAATGGGGCATGGAGCTTAACTCTTATCAGAGTTAAGCTCCATGCCCCATTTATCACACCAAGTAAGGATATTGCTGAAGGCTACGTTAAGCTCGAGTTGATCGTCAGAGGAATGAATATCGTTATATAATACGCAATCTGCGAATAAGCCTGCCTTTATTGGTTCATTAATAACTCAAACTAAATCATTTATGTAAATGAGGAACAAAAGTGGCCCCAGGACATGACGGCGACGGCGACGTCGACGGCGAAAACCAGCCGAGTGTGTCCATATAATTGCTATCGCAATAAAAGACTGCTCCACACTCGCCGTCATGGCTACTAGCGGCGCTGACTGACGCTCCCACGTTTAGATACACATATATGCCAAGGGCGCAGCCAGAAATTTTTTTCGGGGGGGGGGGAGGAGGGGCGCCACTTTGATTTGGGGGGGGTGCACCTCCTTGAAATGGTCATTTTTCGCTCTGTATTCCGACGGTGAAAAAAAATTTCGGGGGGGGGGGGGGGGGCACGTGCCCAGTGTGCCACCCCCTGGCTAGGCCACTGATATTTACCCCATAAAGTGGACGGAGAGATTACCTCCGCTGTAGCTCAGCGGTAGAGCATCGGACGCGTTATTCGAAGGCCGCAGGTTCGGTCCCTGCCAACGGCAAGTTATCTTTTCGTCCACTTTTCTTTCTTCACCTTCACATTACAATTACTACTAATAAGATCCCCTATACTTTCCCTGGTATTCTTCTCTGTTAGTTCGCATTAATATTGTGTCTAACATCACGTAAGTAGTCACGTCGCATCTTCCCTCCAAAACCAAGTGACAAGGTGCGTATTGTGGGAACTGAACGAAACCAGACACTAGCCAAGACTAGCCAAGCCTCGTACTACTGGCGAAACCTTAGCAGCTCTAGCAAAAGCTTGGCACTACTAGCAAAACTCAGTATGATCGCTTCCATCATACTAAGTTTGGAACCATCAGCGTCGCCACTGATGGTTCCAACTAAGACTGGAACGCTCATACTAATACTGTAACCATTAGTGTCACCAGTGACACTGATGGTTCCAGTCTTGCGTCACTGGTGCAAGCTGCGCACTTTTAAATGCGAAGCATTTCTTAGCGAACTTCGGCGATTTTGAGCGTCAGTGACAAGTCGTGATAAATGACAAGTGATAAATGACAAGTGATAAGTGACGAGTGATAAATGACAAGTGGTAATATGGAAATCATGACATGTCATGTGCAACATGACTTGCATGCCACGCTCATGGTACGCTCGCGGCCGTTTCGCAAGCTTAAAATACACCAAATTTGGCATTGCGTCACTTGACTGTATGACGAACATAAATGATGAGTGGTAATAGGGAAATCATGACATGTCATGTGCAACATGACTTGCATGCCGCCCTCATGGCGCGCTGACGGCCGTTTCGCTAGCTTGATATACACCAAAATTGGTATTGCGGGATGTGACTGTATAGCGCAGAAGAACTGACATTTGGGCAAGTTGGATTGCGTTAAACATGATGAGTGGTTTTCAGCGCAAATCGACGAAGACAGAGGAAAAGGAGCGCTGGTGTTCGTGTCCCTCCTTTTCCTCTGTCTTCGCAGATTTGCGCTGAAAACCACTCATCATGTTTAAAGACTGTATAGCGAACATAAGTAGCCGATTGTAACATGAAAAACTTGGCATGCGTATCATGTACAACGCCATTAACATGCCACACTCATGGTGCGCTTGCGTGCAGTTCGCTAGCTTGATATACAACAAAATTGGTATTGCCTGATGTGACTATACGACGAACATAAATGACAGGTCCTAACATGTAAATCATGACATGTATATTATGTACAGCATGATTTGCTCCTTGCTGGCTGCTTCGCATTACATCGATTCCCACAGTGCGTGGGATCTGCCGGGGTTTTTTTTTTTCTTTTTTTTTTTTTTTTTGCTTTCTGGGCGTAAGTTCGCCCATTAAAGTGTTTCATCCTTAGCTGCTGGAGTTCTGCATGCTTCACCGCCATGACTATGTGACGATATCATAGGCGCTAACT
>JALIZH010005155.1:0-13769 GCA_030522465.1 Rhipicephalus appendiculatus
GTACAAATGGGACCCAGACATGAAGTTCCGTATGCCTTACAAGCTAAAGCGAAGCATCACATGCATGATTCACCGCATTCGTCTCGGTGTGGCATACACGAGACGTTATGCCTACTTGATCGGCTGCAGTGACACAGGTCCCGATTGTAGCCACTGTCAGTCACCCGAAACACTCGAACATATATTTTGCACCTGTCCGGCGTTCGCAAGAGAACGTCAGAAAATGATCTCTTCGATTGGAGGACATCTTGGTAGAGCATTAACCGATGAGGTAGCGTTAGGGTCCTTGGCCTGACGTCAGCAGCGCAAATGTGGTTATAGGAGCCGTCGTAGCATTCTTACAAGCAACTGGACTTGATGCACGTCTTTAGATTTGCCCCCAGCGTAACAGGACTATATTCTCATCTCCCTGTCTTACCATCGCCATTCATCACTCTTTCGATACCCTGTCCCCCCTCCCCACTGTAGAGTAGCAGGCCAGATCAAACTGTAGCTCAGGCCGACCTCTCTGCCTTTCTGTAAATAAATTCTCTCTCTCTTCCAGACACGTGTGGCACATAGCCGTATACCACGGGCTGTGGTATACAGGTATGCGCCACTAGTGATTGACAGTTTACATACAAAGTTACGGTGAGAACAGACACTGGGAATTTAAATCCGAGATCGTTAAGAAAAGCCGACATCAGCAGCTTTGACCCGACAAATCCAAAGAATAAATACCAGGGTCCCAGCAGGAATGGAACCCCCACATTCTGCGTGGTAAACAAGTATTCTACCACACAGCCACGCCAGGTCTCGAAACTGCTCTGGAAAAAAGACCCTATGCAGGCGTAATATTGGTGAAACGTCAGCGGTGCTTCCAGTGCTGGCTGTCTAATCTGATAAACATTACTTATGTACTCCTATGATACAGGCGTCACGTTGGGTTAACGTCAATTGTATACTTATGCGCCATCCACTAAAGTTCGTCTACCTAGCACTAAATAGGGCTACCATACGCGCAAGCACAAGCGCTACACATCAGCTTACCGCTTTTGGTGTTGGTAATGCCCATGTTGCTGGTGGCATTGTTGCTCGACTGTAAACGACTGTTTATATGAAACATATGCTACTTTTCAACATATGTCTGGGTGTACAACGTTTGTACATATCTTTAGCTTCATTTCGTAACGTTTGGCTCAATAAAAAATGCACTGCACTCATCTTCCCTCCTTATGCTTCGCATAAGTCATATTTCCATGGTACGTTGAATTTGCCATTGTGGTTTGCTTCTCGAAATATTGCAGCAATTCATTCTTTCAAACGACGAAAATGAGCAAGATATTTTTCGAGTGCATTTGTGATGGCCGCTAGAATAACTGTAATATCTGGTGTAGAACTACCCTACTGTGAATATTATTAATGTGGTACCAGTACTCGGAGGATCTAGTAAAATAAGATATCAAATGGCATAACACGTCTGGGTAATCCAACTTGTTATACATGCTCACTCGTAATAAATAAGTCAGTCTTCATCGTTTGTTTCATCTCCGCCGTTGAAGATGTTTGTATCCCTTAGACGAGAAATGCCGGTGCAGAGTTAGGACTGCAGGGCTCAGCAAAACCCAGTGAAGGCGCCGATAGATTTGTGTTGTCTGGTTATGATAGGCTAAAGCGTTTGGGTTTAGAACTCCAGGGTGTAAGCGACGGGGAACTCCAGGACCTTCCACCAAATGTAAAAGAAGTTTATTGGTGGTCCGAAGACACCATGAGTATCATTGACGGGGCCCCGTGAGGAACCATCCAACAAGACAGCAGAGCAAAAAAAGGAGATGAATGGTGCCTCGCAGCTGTCTAAGGGGAATGTACAAGAGACCACGTGTCTTTTTTGTTGTAACTGCTGTCCACTTCCGGTAGCGCGCTTGCTCATTAAAACTCTCTAAATAAGATTTAATGAACACATCTATATAAGATGTTCCCAAAAAGGTCATCGAGAATCCAAGCAACCAAGCCGTTGATAATATTCCTAAGCACAACAGATTTGCACGAGCGGCTGCAGTCGCTTAATGATGCTGTATACCGCACAAGACTGGCGCTCTGCTCTGTGACGTTGTGTGTGTGCCTGTGTGCTCCCCCTATCTATCTCTCTCTTTACTCTTCTTTCAGTCTCCCGCAATCCCTTCCCCCTTGTGCAGGGTAGCATACCGGTTATGCCAAACTGGCTAACATCCCTGCCTTTCCTCTATCTCGTTCCCCTTCCTTCCTTCTAAATAAGATGGACTATCAATAGTTGGCTGAAAACAATTTTTTATGTTTTCTCATACGTCGCGCTATTTTGCGTTATGTAGAAACTCGAGCTCACCGAACAATAAACTGCATCAAGCTGAAAAGCTTTCGCTTATGTGACTCGCATAGTCTGCGTGGTTGTTGCACAGAGTGGCATCTATGTTGCGTTGTTGCTTCTATTTTACTTGTGTTTTACGCGTGCAAACAGTAGGTAATGCCATTTAGCTGACTACATTTACAATTGTAAGATTCATTTCAACACTTCAGGAGGCCAGATATGACGGTTGCCATTTGTACACTACTTGTAGACATACGCACATTCGCCACCCGGAACAAAACAATGCCTATGCGGCGCCGTGCAATGTGTTGCTTCGGTTTCTTTTACGCATATAACGTGTTCTGGTGCACAGGAGCTGGTATGGGCCTGCCTGGAGAATATTGAAGCAGAAATACTATAACCGAATATATTTACAAATTTGCTAACTGTATTAACCCTCTTGTAGAGCAATGCCACAAACAACATTTATGCGAACTTCGCAGTGAGAAAAGCCTTGTAGTTGATAAAATTTGCCCAGGCCCGCCTTCGAATCTAGAAACAACGCATTTCCGGGGTGGTCACTTTACAAAACGAGTTAACAGAACATCGCCATGTGATGGCGAGTGAATTGATTGTGAAGCTTTCATACACTTTGCTACCCCACAGAGTTGATTTACAGTAGATGACAATGATGTTCCAAAATTCTCGGCATGGGTGTAATAAAGCATATGCAATATTAATGTAACAGAAAAGTAATGCCAAATGAAATTGAACATACTTGAGCACACAGGCGAAGCTCCCTTTATTTATAGCTGCATACTGACTCTCAAAATGTCGATGTCTATGACAAAGTGCTGGCGTTTTAAGCGCCCACTGATGAATGAAATACCTATACCTCGCGACAACTTTCTGTGGCAGCACAGCCAAAGCTACGAAGCCGAATCACGCACTTTTTTACTACGCGTCTGCATGTAGTCCGCGAACGCTAACTTTTATATACTACGTAGCATAAAAGGAAACATAAAAACAAAAGATGTAGTTAATATGCTCAAGATCCTTCGCATTGTTATCACGAAAACTTATTCCGTGCGGGAGTTTCGTTTTTTGCTGTTTCTTGTTTTCTGGTTTTCTGGTGTCATTTCACCTTTTTTCCTGCCCAGTAAACAACGATGGCGTCGTTCGGTTGCAGCGAGTTCATATCGTGGCTTGTGAGCGAGGATGAGTGCGCGTTCGCTAGGTGATCTGTATTCATCGAGGAGAAGGAAAAGAAGACAGCTGTGCGTCGTCAAATATTTTGTTCCCCGCATATGCTATCACGGCGAAAGAAGTTGTGTGTGAGTGATACCGTCAGCGCAAGTGGGTCTCTCATCGCGATAGCCGCCTTGAAAGTGACACCGGCGACCTGTTAATCTTCAGCAAGACCAGCTGCTTGAAAGCAATATTGCGATTGGAAACTGTACGTAAAAACAATGACCATTTTCATAAATTGCGTTCCATATGTGTTCGGGATTTCGGTTGCCTGATATTTCTGATACAATAACGCTAAAGATCGCGTACTTAAACACTATACCCGTCGGCTTCTACGGCGGGAGCGGTTCTGGGCGCTTTGACATGACAGCGATATTGGAGGATAAAATCACCAGTGAAAAGTTTCGCCTGGGCAACAGGCGCGTTCATGTCTAATATGCGGCTAACTGCCAAAACAGCGTTCTTGGCCGAGTAAGGAGTTTGTTTCACCCGCTTGGATTTACTACGGCCGTGGATTTACGAACGTGAGACGCCCGCCTGTGACCAGTCGTGGCCAAGATATCTGCGACCCATCGATGACTTCGCGTCCACAAACAAATTAACGTGAGCGTCTTCAGAAAGCTGTTGCGCCTCCAAAAAGAAGGAAAACGACGATACCGACCCTGTATTCACGGAAATTTAGAACATGGTTTCTTGCCATTGCGTTGAATTTCCTATCACACAGTTCCTGCTCGGCCGTGCGCCTCCCCCCCCCCTTTTTTTTTTCAAAAATAAATCTGACCGCTTCAATAAAGCTGCGTCCTGTGTTCCTTAGCAATAAAGAATATTTTATTGCTTTGAAAAAAAATTCAAGCAAGCAAATGCAAGCATTACTGTATGGTGCTCACTTTACACGCGGGCTTGAACAGCTGGCAGATTAGCTATGCTTGAATTCGCAGAAGAACACAGCAATGATTCCACGTATTTTTCCCTTCACTGCTGCGTTCATAAGTATCTCAAGGATTGTCATAGCTTTCGATTAAAGCTACATATAACCTATCTTTTAATACACTATTTCAAAACTAACATCGTATACCTTGGATGTTCGTGCGAAAACGTACATGTTGGATGCGCTTGCGAAACCGAAATCGCCCGCAAACGGACTACTTGGCGTAGTAACACATGTGCAGAAGCTCCACCCACGTAGCTTTGGCTGCGCTGCCACAGAAAGTTGTCGCGAGGTATAGAAGCTGTGATGATGTGCGCGAGCGAAGTGGAGTGGCAACTTTTAGAAGAGACGATGAAGATGACACTCTGCGTCTGCTGCACGTGGCTCAAGAGGGACTCGACCAATGTACACCATCCACGCTGGCTCGGGAGAAGAGAATCTAGCGAAGAAGGGAATTGCAGGGTAGACGTGGCCGGGAGAAGACGGTGTGCAGGGCGCGGGAGTAGCGCCCAGCCGCGTACCTGGCTGTTGCTCGCTTCAGGCTCCCTCCCACCTGGCACCATTTCAAGCTTCTACCCGGTTCCGGCGTCTTGGGTTCGTCGCAAGGACGCAAGATTGAAGCCTTCCTGCGACTACGCGACCACCGGCAAACATTGGCTGGCGAACGCCGGAAGGGCGTCCGGCCAATGACCTCTACCGGGTCCGACGGCTACCGCAGCGTCTGGAGTCGTCCTTCTGTTCTGCAGTGTCCGCTCGTCGCAAGCCATCACTACCCGGACTTGTGAGCCTGTCCCCAACAACGTCTATAACATTTTACACCCCAACTGTGAACTCCTTTGTTAATTGCCTTGTTGATGCATATTTTCTTTTTCATTTGCGCGTTCTATGCTTAGTTTTTGCCCGTGTGGCATTGTGCTCTGTAAATATAGTGTTCGTCTTGTGTGTGAACGAACGGCCTCGTTTATTTTCGATGACTGTTACGTCATCGCTTACCTGTAGTAAAGCGAAGCGCCTTTAGCTTCGTGACAGAAGTATAGACGTATATGCAAAAAAAGAAAGAAGCAAACGTTACTTGTAATGACAGTTTATTGCCGACGCTGCGACGTTATGCAGACAACTTTCAAATAACTGCCACTCTCTCAGCACCTTCGCTAAACAGATGATTGACGGTAGCACTGCATGTTACTGCAACATTCAAATCAGGAAGTGTTATTGAACGTTTAAAAAAACCGGCAGATCCCACTAACTGTGAGAATCGATGTAATGCGAAGCAGCCAGCAAGAAGCAAATCATGCTGTACATAATATGAGTGTCATTATTTACATGTTAGGACCTGTCATTTGTGTTCATCATACAGTCACTCGCGCAATACAAATTTTGGTGTATATCAAGCTAGCGAACTGGACCCGAGCGCACCATGGGCGTGGCATGTAAATGGCATTGTAGATGACATGCGTGCCAAGATTTTCATGTCACCACCTGCCACTTATGTTCGCTTACTTTTTTACCTCGAATCGCAGCGAGACGCGAGACCAATCTGCCTCCGCTTCGCATGTATTCGTATTCTCGCGCTTTGCGCATCGTGCAGACGCCATCCGCGTTCGAGCGTTTAAATTGATGGACACTGTCAATTCCAAATTGTGTTCCTCGAACGCCTGTGCCGACTGAGACGGGGTCGGTCACAGTGGAACGTGATGCGCGCGTCTACCTCCTTGCATGATTAGAGACGCCGGGCACAGCGACGCTACGCAAGCAAAGCGCGAGCGCTATGGAGTCCAACGCGACCGGCGTCCGCTTGCGCGCCCCGGCGCCCACCTGGTACCGTGCCAAGGCAGGGCTGGAGGGACGGACAGAGGGACGGATTGACGCACGTGAGCATGAGACATCAAAGGCTTTCGCCTTAAAAATTTGCTGTATATCAAGCTAGCGAAACGGCCACGAGAGTCATGAGCGTGGCATGCAAGCCATGTTGCGCATGACATGTCATGTTTTCCATATAACCACTTGTCATTTATGCTTGTCATACAGTCACGTCACTCAATACAAAATTTGGTGTATATCAAGCTAGCGAAACGGCCACGAGAGTGTCATGAGCGTGGCATGTAAATCAGGTTGTACATGACATGCAGGTCATGATTTTCATATTACCACCTGTCACTTATGTTGGTCATGCAGAAATGTCTCATCGTACCAATTTTTTGGATATATCTAGTTAAGAAAACGGCCTCAGGAGCACTATGGCCATGGCGTGTAAATCATACTTTTCATGACAAGTTATTCATGATTTTCATGATAGGACCAGCCATTCATGTTTGTCATACAGTCCTGTTATGCCACACAAATTTTCGCATAATTCCCATAAACGATACAGACAGGACAGCACAAAGTCGTAGGCGGGGCTAGATAGATAGATAGATAGATAAATAGATAGATAGATAGATAGATAGATAGATAGATAGATAGATAGATAGATAGATAGATAGATAGATAGATAGATAGATAGATAGATAGATAGATAGATAGATAGATAGATAGATAGATAGATAGATACGCTAAAAAGTCGCCGAAGGTCGCTAAGAAATGCTTCACATTTAAAGTGTACTTATCGTGGTTAGTGTATGATTAATGGCGGCTGTTTTTGGACAGGCATGCGAACCACAACAAAGGCTCCAAATGAGCTCGTTCATTTTGTTTGTTTATCGCATGCGTTATTGTGCTCTGCACCATTCTTATAAAAGGAAATAAGACTTGAAATTGTGCATTACTACTACCGTCATCTTTCAGGTTTCTGAAAAAGATGAATGTAAATGACGTATTAACTCGATTGTAGAACTAGTATTATTTTTTTCGATTTTCGCTACCTAAGTCGACCCTCGCGTTACAATCGAACACCGAAATAACTGTTTTATTTTCTTTTTGTCCGCAATGAAAATTGAATCCTCGCGTTACAATCGTGGTCGCGTTACAATGGTGTAAATACGTATATTACCCATTGCATAATTGGAGTCGTAACATTTAGTTAACTAAAAATGGTAAAGCCTTGGCGTTATCGTCTGTAATTATCATGTGCTTACCACTAACACTGCAGTAAATCAGTGAGCTTTGCATCCATGGATTTGCTTTTAGAAACGTTATGTACGCTATAGCTCCAACTCTTACAAACGCTCAGTTACAGCTGATAAATCACAGCGTTGTACATGTGCAAGCAACCCATTAAAAACCACCCACTTCGCTCTGGTCAATAAAGCATCTCGTCTCAAGTGTTGCGATGGCAGGTATGATTTGGCACTGTGCTGCTTCACATAGCCTCGGGAAAAAGTGCACTAATTGTGCACAATTTTTAAACCTCTTGACATACACACCGAGGGCGTCAGATAAAAGATAAAAAAATACATCCTGCCCAGGCAGATTACCTTTTAAAGGAAGTCATTATTACTACACTGATGCGTACATCAATTAAGGAAGAGTAGTCGCCACAAGAAAAATAAGGCCGTGCTTTTCACTGAGGTCTATACTGCAGAGCTCTGGAATGAATGGTGATGGTCACGGAAAAGCTATGTTCATGGTTCGTTTGCGACAGACGTGACAGCTACACAATGCTGGTGCTTCGTCATCACCACTACCGAGATTGAACATGACGGCCGCCTTAGCACGTGCAAGCTTGTTAGCATAACTACTTATACGTTATAACTTCACGCAGCCTGCTAAAATCCTCTACTACTACGCAGCCTGCTACAATCCTCTACGCAGAAAAGCGGGAACTCCGCTTGTCTGCGTCCTAATAGACGCTCGAAAGAAAACGCTCAAAATATGTGGTTTGAAATCACAATCTATGCGTTTTCATGAGCATATTTCTTTTGCCAGATAGCTGCACGAACATAGTTCTCCAACACTAAAGAGACTGGGTTGCTCACTGCATGCTGTAAAAAGTCTGGTCCAGCATGTCCCAATATTCATCACTGGGCGACACCTTCGTCGCACGCTGCAGCTATTTTTTTCACACGAAACTGAAGTCTCAAAAGCCAACATGCATAATTGGTCCGAATTGTCTCCCACCTTCAGAGAAATATTTCATGCTTAGTTTTGCTTCTTCACCTGTCATCTAGCGCAAGGATTTTTTTTTTCACCAATTCAAACTAAACATATTTAGCTCGTGTACAGCACTAGTAAGTATACTTGAAGGAACGTTAGGGCATAGATGATACGCGAACATTGCAATGACAAGTACAATATACATAATATAATGAGAAGTATTAGCCGAACATAATAATAATGAGAGTATTATAAAATACCAAGTTGAGAAAGTATTTCACAAAGGCACCGCTTCCATAGTGGGAGCCGACAAGAATATAAAATTTCTCTATTGCGTTTACTACATATCGAGAAGAGCTCTTTGTACTAGTAGATTGTGAAAAAATAAAGACCGAGGTTCACAAATCTACCTCAATATTTTACTGTTTGCAGTCGACATCGTGCTCTGCCGCAATGCAAACGACAATTCATGACTTAAAGCGAGAAAGTTTCACGCTGTGATTCAGGATGAATACCCAGAAGACAAAGGTATTGCTAGGTCGGGGAGCCAAAAAGCGAGTGTTGTAGGGATCTAAAGCTTACAATCTGTCGGCGAGTAAGTATACTTAGGTTCAATGCAAACAGAGGAGCCTGCTCCTGTATGAGATCACAAAATAAAGGGAACGCACAAAAATATTCGGCAGATCCGGCCAACCATGAGAATCCATGATACGCGAAGCCTGCGGTGGGAATGTGACCGTGGCATAATTTTGTTATTGCACGAAAAGCTACATAATGACGCTAAGATATGTACAAATGTTGTGCGCACTGACAAATGTTTAACAGGCGCATATGTTTTATATAACAACTTGTTCATAGTTGCGTAACAATGACAACAGCAACATGGGTATTATCAAAACCAGAAGCAGTAAGCTGATATGTATCGCTTGTACTTGCGAGGATGGTAGCCCTGGCTAGTGCTACGTAGACCAATTTCAGTGGATGGCGCTTAAGTATATAATTGGCGTTAACGCGACGTGACGCGTGCATCATATACGTATCTAATGTTCATGTATTTAGATAGCCAGCACTGCAATCACAAGTGACGTTTCACCATCATTACGCCTGCATAGCGACTTTTTCCAAAGCAGTTCGGAGACCTGGTGTCGCTCTGTGCTAAAATACTTGATTGACACGCAGAATGCTTGGGATCGATTGGAGCTGGGGCCCTGATTTTATTCTTTCCATTCCTCGGGTCAACGCTGCCGATGTAAGGTTCTCTAAATGTTCTCGCCTTTAAATTATCAATGCCTTTTAAGGCGAAAACCTTTAATGTCTCATGTTCACGTCCGTCCGTCCGTCCGTCCATCCATCTGTCCGTCCGTCCGTCCGTGTCCGTCCGTCCGTCCGTCCGAGCCCTGGCACGGAGCCAGGTGGCCGCCGGGATGCGCAAACGGACGCCGGTCGCGTCGGACTCTACAGCGCTCGCGCTTTGCTTGCGTAGCATCGCTGTGCCCAGCGTTTGGAATCATTCTGACCGACGCCGTCTCAATGGACACAGGCGTTCGCGAAACACACTTTGGAATTTACAAAGGGTCCGTGAATTTATGCGCTGGAACGCGGATGGCGTTTGTACGATGCGCAAAGCGCAAGAAAATACGAACGCATGCGAACGGAGGAAGATTAGTCTCGCGTCTCGGTGCGATTCGTGGTAAATAAGTAAAGAAGAAAACACGCACAGATTCGGTTTCTGTGTTATCCCACTGAGAGTGTAAAAGAAGAAATCATAGCATATCCACGGAGTGAATGATGATGAGTGGGCGAAGCTCCGGAGGTTCATCGGTAAACCGCGAATCTTCCGTGACATTCGCGCAGTACATCATCAAAGACGTGATGGTGGTGTGTTACATGTGGTCAAACGATATGCATGTGAGACCATATCGCGATGCCATGTGCTGTATGACATCGCGATCGTCATCGTCATCAGCGTCATCGTTATGACGCATAGTGGGTACCTTCCATGTGGTGTGCCGTGATGGCAGCGTCATCGTCATCACACAGGGAGATACTGCTGGTTACGCAGGTGGCTACTACGTACTACAAACTACAAGGGACGCACGACCCACGGCATAAGGAGCTTCGCCCCTAAAAAGCATGGTATAGTCAGTCGAATGGCCACACGCTTTTTCTCTCTGTTCCTGGCTAGATACAAACTGTCAATCACCTGAGGCGCATACCCGAATCCCGTGGCCCTTGATATACAGGTATGTGCCACACGCGTCTGGAGCAAAGGGTTTGACGACGTAGGCGACGGTTTTTTCACGTTACTCATCTCATCACCAGCCAGACATATTCTTCAAACCATCTTACACTCCCATACAAATTTTGGTATATTCCAAATTAAGGGAGCGATCACGAGAGGTCCCAGACATAGGCGGCTAGCTATACTCCATCTCAGAAGTACCTTGCAGCACTGTGGAAGCTGCAGGGCTTGTTAGCCAATAGGAAAGGCGAAAGCCCCCTCGAGACGTGTTCATCCGCGTCGCGTCGTCTGCTCGTCGTCTCTTTGGAGTCGGCTCGCCTACCTTGTCGATACTTACTCCCTACAATTAGTACAAAACGCAAAAACCTCTGCGGGAACGCCACCTCGTTGTTTCTTTATGTTCAGAAACCCACTTGTGCAGGGCGTGTTCGCTGGCGTTTGTGAGGAACGCGGTTCTTTTCATAACAGCGTTCATACTGGCGTTTTCACCGAGTTCTTTTTTGTCAGCGCGGTCGACGCCCTTTCAGCAGCTATCGAGTACCATTCTTGAGTGGAACAGCAAATGATTGGCACAGAAAACAATATAGACATTCAGGCTGTTTCGCATCGTCAACGCATCACCGACGCTAATGTTGTGGCGACATCTGCTCAGTTAACATCAAACCACTTTTACGGCTTGGAATCGCCTCAGTAGTCCTAGCAGCACCAAAACAAACGAGCGATATAAATAATAGCGAAAGAAGATACCTGATTATTTGCCCTGAGCGTTAGATTAGACTAAGCGATGAAAGATTATGCCACTTATTTCTTGCTGTCCGGGCAGAGAGCCAGTAAAAAGCCCGAATTCGGATGGAAAGGGTGGTCTGGGGTGTATGGCGGCTGCCATGTTGCTGTACGTCACCGAGGTTAAGGTGGTTATTACGGCTACCAGCCGGTAATTTCTTCATTATTTCAGAAATTTGGAAGTGCTTGCGTGAGGGCCTAACGTGCCACGTAGCGCCGTAACGCGTCATGCGAGAAGCACAGCTAAAGCACTTGCACCTCGTTGATAATGAGAGTTAAGGCCGGGACTATTGCCACGCGCGTTTCTTTCACTGTATTCGGTTTCCGCCCACAAAGACTATCAGCAGTACTCGGCGCAGACCGCGCCTTATTGTTCCAGAAGCTTCTCGCTTGTAGTAGATCGTTCTGTTAAGATTGCACGCAAGACGCTAACACTCAAGATTATTCCAGAGCTTCCGCGACGACTAGTGATAAGGCTAGAATGTTCGACGCGTGCGTTATAAAAGCCGGCGCGTTCCAGCGATGTACAGTTGATCGACGGCCGACGCTCTGTTCGCCGCTATCAGTGCCAGCGTTTATTGCTGTAATCTCCCCTTCAGTTTACCGGCCACAAGTTCGGCCCAAATAAAGTGTTTCATCTTGGACTACTGCCTGCTGCCTTCGTCAACGTCACGACCACGTGACATCTGGTGGAGGTGCTGCTTCGTTCATGTACCGGACACCCCCGTCAAGCCGTGAACCCAGCCCCAGTCGCGAAGGAGACGTCGACACCAACCACGACCAGCGAGTTAGCCGTAGGCAGCAAGGTCTACATCCGGAGTACGGTCCTCTACCTGACAAGACTCGGAATACCAAGGCCATGACCTCGACTGCGGCAACGATGACCGCCGCTGCGCCACAGCCGGCGATCGTAATGCAGCAGCCAAGGGAGCCACCGGCTTTCCGTGGATCATCGTTCGAAGACCCGGAGACCTGGTTGGAGACCTACGACCGAGTGGCCACCCTGAACCACTGGGACTCGGAGGAGAAGCTGCGTCGCGTCTACTTTTACCTGGAAGACGCGGCAAGGACCTGGTTCGAGAATCGGGAGTCTGCACTTCGAACTTGGGATCTCTTCCGCGGCACATTTCTCGGCACGTTCAGGAGCATCGCCCGAAAAGAACGGGCCGCGGCCTTGCTTGAGACACGGGTGCAGCTGCCGAATGAACACGTGACCATCTTCGCAGAAGAAATGACGCGACTGTTCCGCCACGCCGACCCTGCCATGCCTGAAGAGAGGAAAGTTCGCCTCCTCATGCGAGGGGTCAAGCAGGAGCTCTTTGTGGGACTGATGCGGAACCCACCTACCAGTGTCCAAGAATTTGTAGCAGAAGCAACGACAATTGAGAAGACGCTAGACATGCGCAACCGGCAGTACGATCGTCGTTCCACGCCACACATCACCGAAGTCCAAGGGCTCGGCTCCGACGACCTGCGCGAGACGATAAGGGCCATTGTGCGAGAAGAACTGCGCCGCATGTTCCCGTCATCGCCTCCTCAGGTGGATGCAATCACTGATATCGTTCGTGAGGAAGTCCGGCAATCTCTGGGAATCCCGGAACCACCGCAGACTCATCCGGAGGCCATGAGCTACGCCGCCGCAGCACGTCGTAATGCTCCCCCGCCGCGCCCAGGGGAAGGCGTCGCACCACCGCAGTTCCGCCGCCAGACGGCACCGCCACCGACGCCATATCGTCCATCCGCCGGTCAACGCTACACCCCTAGAAAGACCGACGTTTGGCGCGCCCCCTGACCACCGCCCACTGTGTTACCACTGCGGAGAAGCTGGCCACACCTACCGCCGGTGCCAGTACCGACAGATGGGGCTACGCGGTTTCGCCGTCAACGCGCCTCGTCCACAGCGGGGTGAACGGCCACAAGACATTGCCGACTACCTCGCCGGAGCCCAGTGGACACCCCGACGACCTTCCCGCTCGCCTTCGCCCGGCCGCTACATGTCACCGCACCGCCGGCAGTACACTGGCCCAAACCGGGGCCGGTCGCCTAGCCCGTACCCGGAAAACTAGGGGCAGCAACCGTTGGAGGTGCGGTTGCTGTACGACGAACTAACGAAGACCCTCCGCCGACGACGACGACGCGACTAAACCCGCTGAACACGACGCGAAGCAGACAGAGCGCTGCCGACGGAAGCTTGCGGACTGAGGAAAACCTGACGACGCAGCATGGAAGCAGCG
>JALIZH010005158.1:0-17056 GCA_030522465.1 Rhipicephalus appendiculatus
GTACACAGCTTCCGCCATTGTATGAGCTGCGCCCTCTCCGCTTGCATTTCGTTCATGTGCCAGAAAGCAAAAAAAATAAAAAATAAATAATAATAATAATAATAATAATAATACTAATAATAATAATAATAATAATAATAATAATAACAACAATAATAATAAAAACCACTTTGCAGCATCGTGCGGTCCTATTCCCTAAGTCAGCGTTTTGCAATGTTGCACGAGATCGGATCATAAAGCAGGTAGCTGCTGGCCTTCGTGTCACCTTCCGATATGTTGCTGTCGCATTAATTGCTTCGCCTTTGAGACGAAACTAACCTATTTTACTACCACAGATGACATTAGGGCGTTCTATTCACGCAATGCGCTGCTGCGCGCTAAGGCCACCATTTTTCTACTGTGAAAGCAAGATTACAGAAAACACGGCGTGCCTTGACCGGTATACCGATTGGTAGACATCAGCTTTTTGCGAAGTGTTGCGACTGGTAATAGTTATATGGAAAATAATAATTATACACTGATCTAGAACAGAAGCTCACACTTGAGTCTGCTGAAGAGAGCCTCACGTTAAAAAGAAAAATTGGGGGATCCTTAAGCTTCGCCTTTAAGAGTTGAACGCGATAGCGATATCCTGTCCCTAGTGCGTACTTCAACCACTCAGTGCATACTATGTAATGGGTAGCATGCTTTAAACCACGAGCAATTATGAGCGGGAAATGTTTTCGAACTTGCTATGCACCCACTACGTGGTCATAAGGGAATACGCGCAGTAACGTGTGTGCCTTTTGTAATGGGTGGCCGGCTTTTAACCACGATGTCATTATGATATTCACATGTTCTGACGCCGAATGGCAATGTACACTTGTACCACGCAATATTACTGCGATATTGCATATTTTATTGCGACGCCTGTATACAGGACGCGTGTATTTCTGAAGCATGAAAGTTATTTTCTCTGCATTTCCAAGCAAACATGGGAAATATTTCCGTCCATTGCGAGGACAACCTCGTAAGGTTGGTGCATGCTTTCGTGATGTGTCACGTCACCTACGTCGCGGCCATGCACAACTGGCAGAGGTCGGAGCGGGACAAGCTGAACACGTTGATAAGAAAAGCGGTCAAGAGAGCCCTCGGGCTTCCCATGGACACGAGCTCGGAGAGACTGCTCCACCTCGGCGTGCACAACACGCTTGAAGAAATAGCTGAATCACAAGAGAGGGCGCAAATTGCCAGACTTTCTACCACCAGTGCCGGGAGAAACATCTTGAGAGAGCTTGGAGTTCCCCCAACTGAAATTGACGCCAGATAGTGCAGCATCCCACGAGAACAAAGAGAGCGCATTACCGTTGCACCCATACCTCGTAATGTCCATCCTGAGTACAACGTAGGCAGACGACGGGCTAGGGCTAAAGCCCTCCTAGAGGATGCCCATGCACATGCGCGGAGTTGCTGTTTCGTCGACGCTGCACGGTACACAAACGGAAAAGCATTCGTCGCAGCCAGCGTTGATCAAGATGGGAAAGTGACAAACTCCATAACGGTCCGGACCACGACGGCCGAGGTTGCCTAACAGGTCGCAATAGCCTTGGCCCTGCTAGACGACGGGAGAACAACAATATACAGCGACTCGAGATCGGCAGTCCGAGCATTCGCTAAGGGCACCGTCTCGGAGTCAGCCTTGCGGATTGTACGAGATAAGGAAGTTAAGCTACACACAATCGTCTGTTTCCCCGCTCACATGGGACAGATCGAGGGTGCTCCGTCCAACCTCAACGAGTCGGCCCACAGAGCTGCGCGAGGGTTCGTCGACCACGTAGCTATCGAATGGGGCGGCGATGAGGTTCTGGACAACAAAGATCCTCCAACCATGTACAATGAACTCACCAAGAACTTTTATCTGAGCTGGCGAAAGTATCCGCCGCCACACAGTAAATTGAACAAGCCTCAGGCGTTGACGCTCAGACTCTTGCAGGTCGGGGCATATCCCAGTCCCGCACTATTGCACAAGATCTACCCAGAAATTCAGACCTCAGACACTTGCGTGCTTTGCTCAGACTTTGCCAGCTTAGAACACATGCTCTGGCGGTGGCCTGCGTTACGGGTTCACGAGGACGTTACATCGTCCAAGTGGGATGCTGCTCTCGCAGTCCGGATTTGAAAAATGAACTATGGGCAGTCCAACGGGCCCACGACGTGGCGGAGAGGCTAGGCCTATCTGTCCCGACGTGGGAGCGGCCCGCTACGTGCTAGTTCACGCCCCGACGGACCTAAATAAAGTGTTTCCGTACCATACCATTGAGGATTGATACGGGTCATCGAGGAAGAGAGGCATACGCCTTGTGCATTCCGCTGCTATCGATCGCGGCTGACGCAGGGGAAATGTCGCCAAAAAGCAGGCGGACACGGACTCGTGTTTTCCGTAAACATGCGGGACTGACGGCGCATCGTGCTCTTATAATTAAGCGCTGTTTTTCACGCGCAGTGATGTATACAGCGAACAAGTTTCACGATAGTGTGTTCTTGCTGTACTGTTGCTCTTAAAGTAGAGTTTATTAAGGGGAGACGCTACTCGAAAAACTTCAGCTTTTCCGAAAGCTACGTGTGTTTTGTTTTTATTGTTTTCACAAGTTTACTTTCTCTACTTTCATGGCAAAAAAATGAAGGTTGTAATTGAACCACAAGTAGGTTGAATGAATGAATGAACCTTTATATCGGAAACCCGCAAGGTAGCGCAAGGGTTATGAAAGGGAAAATTGACAACCACCCGTTTGTAGCACGAAGCCACAAGGAAATCCGTACGGATTTCTCAGAAAGAAAAGCTTGAACTAATTTGCATTACTTGTGTCCATGTGCTTCGACTTGTCAATGAATTCGCCCTCGCGCTGCCAATTGCTAGCTTCCTGGTTAGCTCAATTGGTAGAGCGACCGCCCCGGAAAGGCGTTGGTCCCGGGTTCGAACCCCGGACCAGGACGAATTTTTCGGCAACTAAGAAGCTTTTCTTTCTGAGAAATCCGTACGGATTTCCTTGTGGCTTCGTGCTACAAACGGGTGGTTGTCAATTTTCCCTTTCAGAACCTTTATATCGTAGAAAAAGACGGCTCTCGGCCGCAGTTTGGGAATAGGTGGGGAAGGGATTGTTGGGTGAACAGCGTAAGCATGTGAGACTGACATCAGTTCGTGTGAAGCCGTCTTCAGTAGATGTTCAGCAGAGTCGCTCTCGCGCGAGATGGTCGACCCCATCTACACCACTCGAAACAGGCCACTTATACTAGCGTAGCGTGCAAGTGATTTTTGTGCTTCATCATTACATTGTATCGCAATGCCTAAGCTTCTTATGTCGTCGCGTGGCAAGTGTTGGATGTGCGTTCTTCCTTGCGAGAAAGCTGAGCAAATCCAAATGAGGTGGTGTAAATGTGCTCGGCATAATTCTTGACAGTGCGAGCATCGAGGAGAAGTGTTTCCAATTGCTTGTCTGGTTCCAATCGATTTCTCAATTATATGTGGTGTGTATGCAGGATTGGCCATAAAATTGTTGAGAAATATCTCTTGCTGTCGAGTAAGTCCGCCCTTGTCGCTTAACAGAGGTGCTGGTGTAGCTTGTAATAGCCTTCGTTCACTGTCGGTTTTCAGTTTTACGCGAATATAATATAAATTTCCTGCTTGGAGAGCCTTCCCGCAACATTTTTAGGCACGGATTGAGGTCCACCAGGTTTGGCGAGGAATTGGGGTGTGGGGTGCTCAATGAGTAGTCAAGCCCACCCGCTTGCACGGCGACCGCATGAGCGGCTTCGTTTCCCCCGTCCGTGCCCGTTTGTCCCGGTGTCCACAAAATTTCCACATTAATTCCGCAGTCGTGTAATCTCTTTACCTTTTTTCTAATGTCGTTGGCCACCGCATCTTCAGTCGTTGTTGCTGTTAGCTGAGTCACCGCTTCGAACGAGTCTGCCAATATACGAAAGCTATTTCGAAGACTCGCTTACAGTGTTCCCTACGGAATAGTGTTGACCGCTCCCCATATGGCCAACACCTCTGCATGTACGGGTGCACCACCGGAAAGCTGGCAACTGTGATAGCCATTGTGATGGGATGTGGATGTGCTGACCCAGGCCATACTAGCTTGTTCATGAATGATTGTTGCGTCAGTGTAGATGTCGATGGTGTTCTGAGGGTTGCTGAGGCGCTGCCTTTTCTCAAAGAGTTGCCTGGTTTTCGTGTTGCGCCTGGCTATCGGGCGTTGTTGTCTTCGTGCGTTCAGCGGTGCTTCCCATGATGGCGCTGTGCTCGTTTCCTCGTGCCCCACCCGTGCGTGAACTGGGTTGTCCCAAGCCATGATTTGTTTGCCTTGTCGTGTGTTTTCAAGCCGGCATCTCATGCGAATTCGTGCTTCATTGATGATGTCCCTTATTGGGGGGTATAGGCACAAGGTTGAGCAGCTCTTCGTTCCTCGTGTGCTTCGGGAGCCCAGCTATCGTACGAAGGGTCGCCCTGTGTAGCTTTTCGACGTCACGGAGGTCTCGATCAGAGAGCTCATACACAGGTGCTCCATAACGAATCCTTCCGACAGCGACTGTTTTGGCAAATGTTTCGCCCGTTTTCTGTCTTGCTCCACCGTGTTTATTGGAAATGCGGCGAACCATGCGCTACATCGGGCTCCATGTGCGTATTAAGGCTCGGATCCATTGCTGGGGACTGTTGCAACTAGCAATCTGTGCTCCGAGGACCCTGATTTGTCCGCTGGTAGAAGTAATTTCGCTTTCGCCGATGTGTAATGTAATCTGCTTGCTGACATTGATCGCTTTCTTTACGTCCACGCTAATCAATTCCGTCTTTTCTGGCGACAGCTGCAGTCCGAGGTTATCTAAAGTATCGGTGAGGGTTAGGATAGCTGCTGGGAGGTCAGTTTGCATGCTCTGCTCGTCGGGATAATATGCCGCTTCTGTCCATATTGTGATGCCACCTGCGTAGATAGTAAAACGGGCCGAAGTTTCTTGCTCAAGCATCTCTGCCACCCGCGTCATGGCCAGATTAAAGAGCAAAGGACCGAGGATGGAGCCCTGGGGTACACCCCTATCCAGATAATAGGCCCTCGGTCTCCATCCCGGTGCTTTGCCATGGAGCCTGATTGGTCTACTTTGGAGAAAGTTGCGGATCCAATTATGTGCTGTTTGGCTGGGATACCTTGCTGCCAATTCCTGTAGTATAACCTCAAGGATATAGTCCGGCATCTGTTTGCGAGATTTGCGGTTGATTACTCTGCGAAGTCACAGGCAGTCATGTGTGCCCATGTTCGGCCGAAAACGTGCCTGCGCAGGGTGCAGTCCGGGTTTCACGTATTCGATGTAATATTGTATCCGCGTGTTCAGCATTCGCTCTATGAGTTTGCACTGTTGAAGTCAAAGCTATTGGTCGCAGATTGGCTGGCTTTGTATGGTCTTTTCCCGGCTTCGGTATAGGATAAATGAGCGAAAGCTTAAGCGAATCGGGGACAAGGCCGGATTCCCAGGATTCATTAATGACAGTTAAACGTTTTTTCAGAGTTTCATCGCTGAGATTTTCCCATGTCACTCCGTCGTGTCCAGGAGTGGACTTCTTTTGCTCAGGCCAACGCTGCTACGAGCTCACCTAGCGTGAAGGGGTTTGTCAAGCTCCGCTTTAGGGTCCTCTATCCTGATGTACGGTAGTTGTAGTGGTCGTATTTCAGCAGCATGCGAGAAGAAAGTGTGAACGACGTGGTCCTCTAGTGATGTAGGCTCTTCCCGTAGGAAGAGCTCTGAAAGAGGAGGTGAGCCTTTCTTTTTGCCAAGTAGGCTCCTGAGAATCTGCCATAACCTTCGTAGGCCAGATTCACGACCCAACTTTGCGCACGTATCGTGCCACGCATCGGCTTCGAGCATTTCTTGGTATTCTTTGGTCAGTCGATATTGGCGTTTAAGACGCATGAGGTCCCGATGGCGTTTTCCTTTATATCGGTATTGTTGTGTTAGGCGATAAGCCTTGCGCCAGAGATTTGCAAGATGCATATCCATGTGCGTCGCGGTGTCAATGCATGAGATATATTCCCTCGCGTATAGGCGCGCCTCCGCCACCGCAGCGCTGAAACCTTCAAAATCTGTAAAACAATCGCCGGTGGCCATTCGAAATTTTTCCGTCAAAAACAAGTACCTCTTTTTTTCTCTCTAACTTTTTTTCCGATTGAGCGTAATGATAATGGGTAAGTGATCACTTCCCCATGTTGTCGATTTAACTTCCCATAGCCAAACGAGCCCAGCAGAGGCTAGCGTCAAATCGGGTGTCGTGTCCTGTTGCTTCGCGTGCAGCCCTATACGGGTTGGCGTTTCCGGTAAATTGCATATATTCAATGTTGACATTTCTGTTACATCGTGTAGTGCGCGCCCTATCGGATCAGCCTCGGCGTAGCCCCAGGTTGGATGTTTGGCGTTGAAATCACCGCCCACTAGGATAGGAAGGTTTCCTGCCTGCGCCTGTACCTCACGGAGCCATTCAAAAGAGTCGTTCCGATCTTTGCTCGTTAAAGGCCTGTAGTACGCGGAGACAGCAACCATTGGGCGATGTCCTAGCACACTTAGCTTAACTGCCACTACCTCTCTAAATTCGTTGCTCAGGTGTGGAATTTGCAGTTCGGTAGCAGTGCAATCATGCCTAACTAGAACAGCGGCCTGGCCTAGCGCTTGCTGATTTCCTTTGCCCTGGTGTAGTATGGTAGCTTGTTGAAAGGTTCGGTAACCTTGAACTCTGCATGGTCTTCTTGTCTCCTGTAGCAATAGGACAAGCGGCTTGAGTTGCTTAATTTGCTGTCTTAGTGTGGAACCATTCTGCGTGAAGCTGCGACAGTTCCATTGAATAATTACAGGTCTTGCAGCCATATTTAATCTGCCGGCTTGCGGCGTTTTGGTTCATCATCTCGAGGCTGCAGAATTTTGTGGATTTCCATGAAGAGTGTTTGCATCTGCGTTTGTATTGCATAAGTTACAGCCTGAAATTGTTCCCGTAGATTTTTTTTCTAAACGCTGAGTTGTACCTTTTTTGCCTTACGATGCTCAACTGCTGTGTATATGCAGAGTCCTGAGCAGTGACGGGCTGTGACGCTGAGGGCATCTTACTCTGCTGGAACGGCGCAGCTCCGATGTATTGCGGCGTTTTAGAATTAGCCGTAACTTTCTTACTCAAGGAACGCCCGACGCGACTGTTTGACCGCCCGTGTTGTGTTTTAGCTGTCGGTGGAGCTTGTTCACCTTCCCGAGAAGGCGTTTGGGGCTGTATATCTCGCTGCTTTGGTGTTAGCCGTTCGAGCAATTCTTGTAGCATATCTCTCAACTGCTGATTTTCTTTTTTTTAGCTCTTTTATTTGTTGCTCATGTTCATCTAACAGCCCAGATTGCTTGGGGATGCCCGCTTGTGCTTTTTCAGACTAACTGACTGTCTTCTGCGGAATCTCTGCATTATGCCTGAGATTCTGAAAGTCTTTTGGTGCACGACTAGGACAGGCTGAGTTTAGTGATATATGGCCCTGCTTCTGACAGGCAACAGAGAACATCTCTTCATCACATTCCCGTATTTTCAAGATGTTTTCTTCCGCACTGCTTACAAACTTCCTCTGGAGGGCAGTACTTGGCAATGTGTCCCAATCCGTGGCAATTGTAGCAGGCTATAATCTTCGGTTTGTACTCGTACACTCTTGTGATCTCATAGTCAAATACAAGCCTCGTTGGGGGCGATGCCGTGTTAAACGTCAGCAGCAGCATGTTCGTCTTGCCAATTCGGCACGCGTTAAGGATAGTGGCCGTTTCGCATCTCAAGTGGTCCATGATATAGTCGATAGTCTGGTCGGGACGCACCTTGATAACCCCCAGACTGCTACCTGTTCTCTGAGTCGGAACTCTTTCGATGCTCACTTCATACGTACGAACTCGGCCACACATTTTCTCAGTCAATCTAGTTAGCGCTGTAAACCGTTCCGCATGTTCTTCGTCCCTCACTGTAACTTTTATGCAGTTCGCTGCAGATTCATAACGGAAGATCGCTAAGTCTGCTAGTTCCCAACTTTTAGCCGTCATCTCTAGTGCTGACGTTATAGCCTGTTTAGGTATATCGTGTACGTGTACCTTACTAAGTGGCCTGATCGAGAGAGCAAAATGAGGTCGACTTACCCGTTCGAGGCGAAGCTGGTCGGGCTTGACTTTCCGGATCGGTTTCCGCTTGGTAAACAGAGACAACTCTGCGTTCCCTTCGTCGTCGTGTCCGTTTCTGGCACCAACGCCATCGTCGCCGATATCCTCGGTATCGATTTGGTCGTTTACTGATGGACCTGTCTTCCTGCCCCCCTCCCTCAAGTGGCATACTTCGGCATCTTCTGCTGCTACTTGGCGTTCGCTTCGCGTTCCATCGTCCTCGGCGTGTTTCACTCGACGCGCTGTCTGCATCCTGGAGAGGCTGCCGTCCAATTTTCCGGCCTCTCTCCTGTTAGGCGGATACGAAGCTCCAGCGTTCGGTTCTCTCGAATGCTAGTGGTGCGGTGGCGTTGGCGGCATGATGATGGATTCACCGGGCTGGCATTGCCGAGGGAGCACTCGAGTTGGGCCTTCGCGCTGTTAAGCCTAAGTAAGCAGTCCGTCGTTCAAGCGCTCTTCGTAGTCGAGAAAAAGACGGCAGCTGATAGTTCGAAAAGGCAGTGCGCAATCACCACAAACGTTCACAGAGTCATTGCTCAGTTTACCACTCTCTGTACGATAAACTGCACAATTTGTCAAAAAACATCGAAGAGCTCAGTTGAGACGCATCTTCACACTGTGGCGCTCAGAGCGCCCCCCACAAGTAGGTCAAAATCGCTTTTAAAGAACACAAGGTGGCTATTAAAAACTATAAAGAGCTGATTATCTAGAGTCTCCTGAAAATTGTCACCTGGCTGTTTGCTATTGCATTTCGCATGAGGAGTTCACCAAAACCACATACACAAAATAATTATGATTCGCAAGTTCTCGCGATGGAAGAAATCATTTTAAAAAACATATCTTTGCCAGATAGATGAGCTTTCATTTTTACGTTTAAAATGCGTTTTTGCCGCCAGCTTTTTGACAAAAGCATGGGACAAGCGAGCTGGCGCAGGCAAAAAAAAACCGGCAAGCACGAACCACACGAAAGTTAACGTACTCGTTCACCCTGGCACATAGCTAACACCAATGTGATCCGGTGCATTATATAATAAAAGACCGTGGTATGGGACGAGTTAGGTACAACTAGACAAAGCACTGTGAATAAGTTATCTAGGTGGAATGTAAATGTCTCATGGTGAGAAGACACACTCGGACAATATAAACACGTTCGAGCGCACCACAACACCGCCAAAGTGATATCGAATGTAGGTTCCATTGTGCAGCAAGAGAATGCAGATTTCATAAGGTTCTTGACTGGACCCACACTTTTTGTTTCGTTGCGGCATCCATAAAAAACCGTGCCATTTGTACTGTAGGAGGGGCACATGGGTAGTGTTCTTTGTCTTCTTAAGGGCTCTATTTCTATTCTGAGGGTCTATGTTTGTCTTCTGAAGGTCTTAAGTCCTATTTAGTTGTGTCTTCGTGTTGCAGTCCTACGAAGGTGAAGTGAGGCCTTCTGGCTTAGTCTCGGAGATCGCCTTACAATTTTCATGAATAAGGTGATGAGCCCTGTCCTCTCGCGGATTTTCATACCGTGAGAGGTCAGGGCGCCACAGCCGACCGCTTCAAATCATGGCTGGGCAGAGATACTCAGCAAAGTATATTTTATTAGATGTGAAGCATCTTATGGCGAAGCTTAATCTGGTGGTGGTGGTGGTGGTGTGCCGGCGTGACCACCCTTACTGCGCATGCGCAAACCCTTTCAAAAAAATAAAAATAAAAAACCTCCTCTCCCCCTCTCTCTCCTCTAGGCATCCCTCCCCGCGGCAACCACACCCTCACTGCGCATGCGCCTCCCCTGCTCTCTCCCCTCTTGCGCTCCCCCTCTCTCCTCTAGGCATCCCTGCCCGCGGCGTCCACACTCCCCACTGCGCATGCGCGTCCCCCTCTCTCTCCTCTCCTACGCTCCCCCCCTCTCTCCCATAGGCATACCTGCCCGCGGCGTCCCTCCTCTCCCCTCTCCTACGCAACCCCCCCCTCTTTCGCCTCGCGACGCCGACGCCGGCAGCGTCTGCTAGCGAGTTTCTTGGTTGAAAAAACCGACTGCTCGCGCTGCACAACCGTTCACTGGCCACCCCGTATATATGGCAATGGATCTTGACCTCCAAGGTGGTGCCGGTGGGAGATTTCTCCTGTGCGTTGTTGAACAATAAAAATTCGCAGCGTGCGCGTTAACTAAAGGCGGAGTGCGGGTCTCTGTGTCCAGTCGGAGTATTCTGTCTCTCATTGCCCATTAGCAGCGATTGGCATGTTCCAGTAGGAAACACTGCTCCATCACTGCCTGCTTTGCGCCTCCCCAGTTTTCTCTCCTGCGCAACGCCGCGATGAGCGCCAGCGTCAACGCCGCCGCCAGTGCAAGCGTTAGCGCCCGCTGCTTCACATCTACACATGGTTCCCTTTAGCGGGAGATGGTGTAATTTTTTCCGGAACGCTGCTCCATAAAGACATTAAGTGAAGCATAATATTGTGAATAGTGTTGCAGCGCATTGAAACTAGGAAGTCAGGAATAACGCTAGAATCCCTAACACCAGTGAATTGAAAAAAAATTAAACATTCATTCGGAACGCAAGATATCTTTTGCTGAGAAGGAAGCGAGGGTGAGTGGGATAGGAACAATCAGGGGAGAGGGAACCCCGCGAAGAAGCAATCGCGTATGCGCCTATATTAGTGAATGCGTCTGTATTACATCGTGTACAACTTTCCTACATGACTAATATTGCTACATATGCATGGATTCATGTAAAAATGAACAGATATGAAAGCAAGTGCAGGGAGTGCCTACAGCGAACACCAGCCCGATACCGTCAGTCATGCAAGTTTTGTATATGATATATGTATAGGTACCGGTCAGATGCATCTGTTAAAACCTTCCTCCTAAAGAATAGTGGTAAACTATCATTTATGTTTTGAGAATGCTTACCGAATGTGCTCCACCCCATCCTTACTGCTCTAGTTACTTCGATCTCACGGTCCGGCTCCGTGGTTACCACCTGGCCTAAATAGACGTATTCCTTTACAATTTCCTGTGCCTCGCTACCTATCGCAAAGCGCCCACTACCAAGGCTGTTGCACATTAATTTAGTTTTATGCCATTAAATTTTCAGACATGCGCTTCTGCTCTCCTTGTCCAATTCAGTAATCGCGAGTTGCAATTCGTCCCCCGAGTTACTCATCAATGCAATGCCATCAGAAGTTCCAAGTTAAATTGTGGACGACGACGCCATCAATGGGAAGAAAATTATGAAAATGAAAGAAAATTGAAAGAAAGAAAAGAGCACTGAGGTCCAGGGAACAAATGGGTGTTAATGGCATCATAACCGAAATTTAGAAGAAATGGATTTCGGCAGGGGCACGTAGCGCGAAGGCAAGATAACCGCTGGTGATTAAGGTTAGCTTACTGGATTCCAAGAGAAGGTAAACGCACGAGAGGGGAGACAGATAGTTAGGCGGGCAGGTGACATTAAGAACCCATTGTGAATTACAGCGCGATGTAGACACAGGCGAGAAAGTACACAGGACCAGCACTGCCGTTGTACTTCCTCGTCTGTGTCTACGTCACACTGTTTTTCACAATGGACAAGTACCAACTAGCTCGCATCAATACGCTCTTGACATTAAGAAGTTTGCGCGTATCACGTGGCAACAGCAAGCACAGGACCGCGTTGATTGGCGAAACATGGGAGACGCTTTTGTGCTGCAGTGGGCGTAGTCAGGCTGCTGCTGCTGCTGATGATGATGATATGTATAAGCCTGATTCCCCCTATCTCCGGCTTCCTTTGGCCCCTTCGTGAATTACCGTGACATTTGCCACTGGAACAGATGAAGCTCACCAAGTCAGCTAAAGGGGCCATGCACAAAGTCGTCAGTTAGACGGATCATTCAGTCAGACGGACCAGTCAGACGGCTTAGTCGTTTGAACAAACAGAGTATGGACAGCGAATGTATCTTTTGAGTTCAATTCTTTCCTGACCAGTATCATAGATCCGAGTTCGATCTCAGGCATCTTTACGCCGTGTCGATGGTCTTGATTGTTCTTCTGTATTTCTGTTGTTGGAGTTGGGTCTTGGGATGCTATTTTAAAGCAATCCTGCCAACTAAGCCCAGCTCTTCATCAGCCGGTAGCGAAGGAAAGACTAACGAATGCAGCGAAAATTCGGGCGGCACCTGATGCAGACGGTGTAAGACCTGTTACGGTGATACACGGCTGCCTCTAAAGCGCTCTTCTAGCCTCGCTTGAATTGCGGGTATAACTTTGGTATATGGCGAGCCCTCAACGTCTTGGTGACGACGAGAAAGTTGCGCCTCAGCTCCTCACCACGTTCGAGTCGAGGAGGAGAAGAGGATACCGGTGTGAGCGACAACTTCTGTGGTAGTCCATGTCCAAGCAACGAAAAATAATATGTGGTTTAGTAAACGCCTCTACATCTTCCCACCAGGCTCGTAGCCAGGGGGGGGGGCCTTAGAGCCCCCCCGAAATTCGGATGGAAGGGTGTGTTTTGCCGAGGAAAAATAATAAAAATAGGTGTTTTTCAAGGGTTTCAACAAGTGCCCCCCCCTTCCGAAAAGATTCCTGGCTACAGGCCTGCTTCCCACAGGTACATTTTCAGGTATGCAATAATTCGTTCGGAGATAGAGTTGACCTCCGGATGGTAATTCGGCCGGCATCAAACCACACTATTAACGCGATAGCGATAAAGAGTTCGTTTCGCAGAAACTCCGGCGTCGGCGTCGGTGTCAGCGCCGGCGTCGTTGGTTGTGAGCGAAAAATCATCATCTTGGCCGTGACAGAAAAACCGAGAAAGATGCAAATAAAATAAATAATAAAAATTTCGGGGTCTGAGTGAGGATCGAACCCAGGTCGGCCGCGTGGCAAGCAGGTGTTCTACCACACAGCCACACCTCTTTTTTTCTCTTTATTGCAGTGATGCAAAAGGTACAGCAAGATCGCATACGCAAAACACAATAGTGTCACACTGATGCAAAGCTGCCTAATGCAGAACTTTTTCATATCGTTAAGCACGTCAAGCAAAGTGACCCAGTCTGCTTGGAAACGTAGTGAAAAGAACTTCCTCTGCTTGCAAATGCAATGAAAACAACGTTCCTGCTTCACAAACACACACATCGTTTATATAGGTATCGCAATATAACATGTAATATCGCAATAATATTGCGTGGTACAAGCGTACATTGCTATCGGGCGTGAGAACATGTGACTATCATAACGAATTCGTGCTTTAAAGCCAGCCACCCATTACAAAAGGCACACGCATTACTGCGCTTATTCCCTTAACACCACGTAGTGCGTGCATTGCAAGTATGCACTAAGTAGTTGAAGTACGCACTAGGGTCAGGATATCGCTGTCGCGTTCAACTCTTAAAGACGAAGCTTAAGGGTCCCCAATTTTTCATTCATTGACCCAACTGCGTAGCTTCTGACTTCTAAACGCTGGCCAATTGTACGCCGCGATAACCTTGATACTCCTGAAAATCTCTCCCCTTGAACAGTGTTATCACCCAGTTAGCGTCGTAACTTCCAGCTGTGGTGGCAGCAAAGCGCCTGCACTCATCTACGGAGACCAGGAAAGCTTGGGTTCTTTTGGTGCCTTCACTCATCTTGTTAACGGCAGCGAAATCGAGGTGAACTACTTAAAATTGAGTAGTTAGGTTCAGTAGTCTCGCATAACCATTCTATTTACAGGCGGTTTGTATATCAGCTTCACCATTTGGCAGTCATGACACATTGCCACGTAATAGGCAACATCTTTTTTCATGTTTTTTATATGAATCTCTGAGTAAGTTTCAGGTATGTCTTCCAAAATCCATCGTCTCCTCCTGAATTTGAACGGTCGTGATATAATTACAGCAATGCCAACACTTGCTTCGGGGACACACATCACATTGGCAGCAGCAGCGGACACTTTGGCAGCAGCAGCGGATCTGTTCACAGCCTACTAAACCACTGAATATTGCTTTTACAGCGCATGTCGTCGACGCACTGCCCCGTGTCAAGGGAAAGACGGTGGTCATCGTGGAAGTGACTGGTGACCTTTCAATAGCATCGACGCATCGCCCGGTATCATATCAGAGCACGGCTGTGTTCGCGGTCGTGCTTTTGTTGTGACCCGCTGTGAGCGCCGCCTGGATTACTGTTCAGCTCGGAGCAACGCTGGGTGTAGTAAACCACACTTTGGCAGCAGCAGCGGATCTGTGCACAGCATACTAAACCACTGAATATTGCTTTTACAGGTACCACAGTCCTTCACTGCTGTCGCTGTCGGTTCTTGGCGGAATATTCCAGCTGCTTGGGAGGTTGACATCGCTTTTCATCGCTACGTGTGCTTTTTCCTACGCGCAGCGCATGTCGTCGACGCACTGCCCCGTGTCAAGGGAAAGACAGTGGTCATCGTGGAAGTGACTGGTGACCTTTCAATAGCATCGACGCATCGCCCGGTATCATATCAGAGCACGGCTGTGTTCGCGGTCGTGCTTTTGTTGTGACCCGCTGTGAGCGCCGCCTGGATTACTGTTCAGCTCGGAGGAACGCTGGGTGTAGTGAACCACACTTTGGCAGCAGCAGCGGATCTGTGGACAGCCTACTAAACCACTGAATATTGCTTTTACAGGTCAGTGCTATTGCTGTTTCTTTCCTTAGTATATCTGTTGCTTTCTGCTGCTGCTGCCGGAGTGTTTCTTGTTTCTTGGTGTTTCTTGTTTCTTGATGTCACCCGCCGAAATGGAAAAACATTTTAAAGAGTTGAAACAAGAGTTTCGAGAAAATGCGGACTGCCCTCGAGAGAGAGCTCCGTAAGGAAATACGAGAAGTAAAGACAAGTCTAGACTTTTTTAATACGAAGTTTGAAGAAATGTCAGCTTTGTGCTCAGGGCTTGAAAAAGAAAACGGTGAGCTAAAGGCTCAAAAATGGTGTTATCAAAACTGAATGCAGCCAACTTAAGCAGCTCGTTCTGAACAATGAACGTAGAACTACCGCCCTAGAACAGTATTCGCGAAATCGAAATATTGAAGTGAAAAACATTCCTGTCATGGAAGGTGAGCAGTTGACGAGGGTTGTTCAGAAGATTGGTGAAGCCGTCGGTGAATCCGTGAAGGAAGATGACATAGATACAAGCCATCGCGTGGCTGCTAAGGATGCGTCTTGCCCTCATATTGTTGTACAGTTCAAAAACCGGTCTAAGCGCGACGCAGTACTAGAAAAGGCGAGAAAGTTGCGCTTAACGACAGCTGAAATTGGTTTCCCGGGAAACACTTTGTGTACGTGAATGAGCACCTCTGCCCACAGTTAAAAAAGCTACTGGGACAAACTATTGCGCGCAAGAAGGAAGCCGAATGGCGATTTGCCTGGACGAAAGGCGGCAAAATTTTTTGCCGGAAGGGATGAGAAGTCGAGGGTGCTTCAGATAACAACTGAGAACGATCTGGAAAAAATCGTCTAAACTTGTTCCGTTTCATCTTTCAGCAAAAACAAAATCAGAATGGCTGCAGATTGTTTAACACCATACGAATTGAGTCTATTGGTATCTGGTAAAAAGCACCACATTTCCTTCCTTCATATGAATGCACAATCAGCTAGAAACAAGGCAGATGAGATAGCGATACTGCTTGAATCGTTTGAATTCTCTTGTGACGTCATCATGGTTACTGAAACGTGGTACCGCCATGAATCGGAAGTTCGTATACCTAGCTATGTCATTTATTTCTTGAACCGCAGTGATAAATTAGGTGGTGGGATTATGCTTTTAGTGAAAGATGTGTTTCAGTGTGAAATAGTCGAAGGTTTTTCTGTGGTTACTGATGATTACAAGATTCTGACTGTGAAATTTTCTTCGAGTATTTTTTCTGTGGTATACCGCCCCCCAAATGCAACGTGTCCACCTTTCTTACGTTTCTAGACACTTTCCTGTCGTGGGCCAATGAAAATAATTATAACCTTACTATCGGAGGTGACCTAAACATTGATATGCTAACTACCAGCGCCCACCGGCTTCATCTTTGTGATGTCATGGAATCAAACGCATTTACGAATGTCATAAAACACCCCACTCGAGTTCATGCCCATTCCTGCACACTTATTGACGTCATTATAACAAATATCGCCAGTACACCTATTTGCTCTGGTGTCCTTAAGACACACATTAGCGACCATTTACCTGTTTATACCATTTTTAAGACAAAGGGAACTTAAACTTAGGGATGCTAAGCCACCGCCTACACTATACCGGTACATATGCGCTAGCACACTTGATACGTTTATTGAATATATATCGAAGATAAAATGGGACTCCGTTTTCTGTGAAAGTGATGCCGACACAGCGTATGATGTTTTCATCCAAAAGTTTTATCAAAGCCTATAACAAGTGCTTTCCGCTTAAAACAAGAGGGCGACCGCGCAAGGCAAGAAAGCCTTGGATTACTTCGGAGTGCCTTAAAGCTATCAAAGTAAAAAAATGAACTTTACCAGCAAATTGTAAAATCAAGAGAAGAAAGACTTCGAGACGTTTAAAAAACACAGAAATACTACAAATTCTCTATCAAGGAAAATCAAGCTTGAATATTTTAGTAGCCTTTTCAGCCCTGAAAAAAACTAAAACATCTGAAGCCACCTGGAAAAAGGTTAAACATGTTGCTCCATTATTCTTCGGATGACGGCACATACCCGATTAAACTTACTGTAGACAACCAAGTCCTTACTGGTGATGACGTTCCTGAAGCCTTCAATAAATTCTTTACCTCTATTGGGGAGAGCTCGCACGACAATAGCTTTTGCGCGATTCATGGGTAGGCAAATAGGCGAAAGTGCATTTCTGTTTCCAATGACTACACAGGAGGTTACGGCTGACTTCATGTCACTAAATAATAGCAGGTGTT
>JALIZH010005160.1:0-14280 GCA_030522465.1 Rhipicephalus appendiculatus
GTACACTAATACTGCTAATACTAGAAGCATTGGTTTAAACAGCGTGGGGGGCCAGCGCCACTGCGATACCACCTGGCGCTACGTCAAGACCTTAACAGAAGTTAATTGTCAAAGTCACCGAGCTCTTCAACTTCAAGCTGCGAAAAACAATGCCTCTGAATATCGATGTTCAGTTATAATAATTATACATTTCTTTATGCACTGCATACATTCCTGAACTCCCCAGCTCGCCTATTGGCTGTTTGCTTCCCTCCTCTTTTTGTTCTATCCTCCTCCCCGTTCTATGCTAGAACGCTTACAAAATAGCGCCCCAGTAGAGGCGGTGCGGGCGCGCTTCGCCGAAACAAAACCAAATGGCGCTGGCGGTACTGTTGCGTATTCAAGTGCCACAATATGTAGAGATGAGCGAGGACGTATCCGTCTACATTTTTCCTTTTAAATCATGAATAAAAACGGCGGCGGCGTTGCATCCAAGCGGACGGGCGAGCAGAGTATGGTCTGCTCTTGCTCTCCTGTCTAGTGGCGTCGGGCTGGTTTCTAAACCGAATTGTTCGTGTCTGCTAGATTTATACGATAGTCAAGACGGCCACCAGTCAAAACCAGGGCCGAACACCAGCATTTAACCGGCAGTTTGTCCAAAATAAAACTAGCATATTATGCAGCATGTGGCATATCAATTTTTTTTTTATCTGACCACCACCACCAACCTCCTCCTGATGCCCCCCGCGTTATCTTGAAGGATACGACGGGCAAGTAGTCTACATTATTTGCAAACAGTTTCGTATAGAAGGAAAGCTGCCTTGTCTACGAGATGTTTGCGGGGGCACGCTCGCCCAAGCCGCTGAACTAGCTGTTATAAAAAATACGCACACAATGGATACTCGATGTTGTGATGCCTCCGTTTAACTTAATTTGTGCTACAGACATGGGTCTTGTTACGAATAAAGCAGCGGTTTACTCAAGGCTTAGCTTTCTGGAGTCAGCCGATGCGGAAAGCTTCTATCTGCATTGGATGCCGTGCCGAAGTGACATCGGAATTTATGCCTCGCTAGAGAATTGTCAAATGTCTTGGATTTTTACCTATGAAGGGAAGAAAAGTAAATTTAAGGGCTCGTTGTTTCTTTCACAATAAACACAATATTAATTAGAACTAACAGACATTGGAGTTTTACTTGTTTAATACGCCTAACCTAGTGTTTTAGTTTTTCCGCTTGCCTGTGTCTCCTTAGAATAAAGGGGTTTGATCAACATCGATAATTGCCAGGGTTTTACGTGCCAGACAAGGTATGATTATGAGGCACGCCGTAGTGTGGGTACCAGGATCAATTTTGACCGCTTGGGGTTCTTTCATGTGCACATAAATCTAGGTACACGCGTGGTCTTTGTATTTTGCCCCCATCGAAATTCCACCGCCGTGGCCGGAAATCTATACCACGGCCTCGAGTATAGCAGCGTGACACCGTACGTGCTATATTACCACGGTGGTTTGCTTCATCAACGTCCGCGTGTACACATACCCCGCATTGGGAATACATACCACGCCAGAAAAAAATTGACGGCGCTACTTTTTGTCTCTATTTTTTTTACTGCAGAAGTGGGCACCGGGATATCGACGCAGCACGTACTGATCAATAGAGGCGTGCAACCTGCACTAGCCTGACACGAGTCCCATCGAGCAGCCAGAAAATGTTGACGAGGGAATCGCAATCATGGCACCGCACTGGCGCAGTCCGCTTTGCTGAGCTTCTCTCCGTTTTCCAGTGATTTGCAGTGAGAGTTACCTTCGGACAAAGTTCATTTTTTTTAAAGGGACCCTGAAACGGTTATTTGAAGCTTTGTCAGCGTTTAGAGTAGAGCATCATCGAACCATTGGCACCACAAATTTAGCGGCACGCCGTGTACCAAGGCGGCTACGGACAATTATATCATACCCTCCTTCTCACCCCTGCCTTGCCTCCTCAACTCATGAGACACGCTGGCATCGCTGGCGATCGCAGAGCTCACGTGAGCACACTCGACGATTTGAGCTTCGCCCAGTGATCACCTCCGAGATTGCACGCTGACAGGTTGCGTGCATCTCGGAGACCATAGCCCAGTGCGCCCGGCAGCACGCACGCCGTCTGGCAACAGACACAGTTGATATCTTCTCCGACATGTGCCGCCACCCTGCCAGCCAATTTTTGTGCGCGCACACCGCAGCCCCAGTGACGTCGCCAGCAGCCCCAATGACGTCGTGCCCACACTGCATGTCGTACTGGCAAGGGGCGGTTGAAAACGCGTTGGGCTGAGCCGCAGTGATCTGCAGCGATTCGCAGCTTTATAGCGTTGTAATAAATTACACAGTGTAAGCAGAGAGCTTAAATTAGTCTGTAAATGAGCCTTAGGACTTGGTCTACTGGTCCAATGTGTTTGTACAAAATCGTCAAAACCGTTTCAGGGTCCCTTTAAAGAACCACAGTGCAGTATTACTGGCGGAACGGCTGCTCGTGCTAAAATCAAGCAGGGGAACGGCGCACGCGCGTGCTCTCGCCGCGGTACACTGCGGCCGGCCGTCTGGGCGCGAGCGGCTGAGTTGTGTCGCGACTCGCCGCCAGGTGCCCTTTTTCGGCGCGCCACCTATCCAGCGCTGGTCTCCTATACCGATGCGTAGGAGACCTAGGAGACGGCTCCGCTGCGTGCTCTAGTGTGATAGGAGACCGCTGGGTGGCGCGGCGCTCTTGGCGCGCTTCCTCTTTCGCTCGGCAGTCAGCGCGCAATGAGCGACGAAGAAGGCACGGAGGCGCCGGAAACGGAGCCCGACGTTCGAGCCCACGAAGCAGAAGGTGCACGGCGACGCCGAGAAGCGGATCCAGAAACTGTGAGAGCCCGAGAAGCGGCGAGGAAATGCGCGTACAGGCGGGCAGATCCCGAGGCTGCGCGAGTGCGGGAAGCTGCTGCCAAGCGCACACACTGGTTTTCACGTCATTCATGATGATGTAATGGGCGAATAAGAGCCATGAACCTCCGGAGCTTCGCCCACTCATCATCATTCACCCCGTGGATATGCTGCGATTTTTTTTTAGGGGCGAGTCCGTGGGTCGTGCGTCCTCGATGTATGTAGTAGGTAGCCACCTCCACGCCACCTGTCGCTTAGTTCTTGGAATGTCCGCTAGATGGCGGTACTTGTATATTGTCACGTGGTCGTGACGTCGACGAAGGCAGAAGTCGGTAGGTCCAAAATGAAACTGTTTATTAGGCCGAACTTGTGGCCGGTAAACAGAAAGTCAGATTACAGCAATACACACTGCACTGATAGCGGCGAACAGAGCGTCGGCCGTCGATGAACTCAACATCGTTGGAACGCGCCGGCTTTTATAACTCACGCGTCGAACATTCTTGTCTTATCTCTGGTCGTCGCGCAAGCTCTCGAATAATCTTGGGTGTTCGCATCTTGCGCGCAATCTTAACAAAATGATCTACTAGAATCGTGAACCTTCTCGAACACTGCAGGCGCGGTTTGTTCACAGTCTTTGTGGGCGTAAACCGAATACAGTAAAAGAAACGCGCGTGGCAATGTCCCCCTCTGAAAATGCATCGTCCCGATGCTTAGAACAGAACACATGGTAAAAATACATGCAACAATAGAACACATGGTAAAAATACATGCAACAATAAATAGCGACAATAAATCAAGAAAGTTCAGTAAACAATACGCACAAGAAAGTCCAATGAAAGAAAAAAGAAGTACAGTCATCAGGTTCACTACCGCGCGTAAAACGGCTTGAGGCGCACGACATGGACGACTTCAGGTCGCGCACGGCGCCGTTGAGAGTTCGAAATGCCGTCGGGGACAACCTCGTAGTCGAGTGTGCCGAGACGACGAAGCACCCTGTACGGTCCGAAGTATCGTCGCAGAAGTTTTTCACTCAGTCCACGTCGTCGTATCGGCGTCCACACCCAAACGCGGTCGCCGGGCTGGTATTCCACGAACCGTCGTCGAAGGTTGTAGCGGCGGCTGTCAGTCGTCTGCTGATTCTTGATCCGCAGGCGGGCGAGCTGTCGTGCTTCTTCGGCGCGCTGTAGGTAGGCGGTTACGTCGATGTTTTCCTCGTCGGTCATGTTTGGTAACATGGCGTCGAGCGTCGTTGCCGGACTCCGTCCGTAGACCAACTTGTATGGCGTGATCTGCGTCGTTTCTTGCACGGCCGTGTTGTATGCGAAGGTCACGTACGGAAGGATGGCGTCCCACGTCTTGTGTTCGACGTCAATGTACATGGCCAGCATGTCGGCGATGGTCTTATTTAGACGCTCGGTCAGGCCGTTGGTCTGTGGGTGGTAGGCGGTGGTCCGGCGGTGACTTGTTTGGCTGTACCTCAGGATCGCCTGAGTTAGGTCCGCAGTAAAGGCCGTACCTTATAGGGGTTACTTAGTAACAAACAGATCCGCGCGTGCGAAACTGTCCCGTCTTTGGGTCACACCACGCGCTAGCGGAGCGTTAGTCACTCGCTACCAGCACTACGCAGCAGCCCTAACAGTTAGAGCTGGACCCCTAACCCGTGGTTCGTGCTGAGTCACGATCACGGCGGGTTTCAGGCCAGTGGTAACAGAGACGAGTTCTTTGCCTGACACTGTTTATTATAGCGTCAAGCGCCACCAACACAACAATTACAAATAAAGACGAAGCGGCGGATGAATTCCGCGCGACAACGTTAAAAGAGTACCGAAAGGTCAAGCGCACGAGAGGGAGAGCGATAAAGCCCGGACTCACCGCTCGTGGCTTGGAACTCCGGCCCTGGGGCAGTAGGTCACCCACAATGAGCCGGACGGTTCGCAGGGAGGTGATGGCGGCTGGGTGGCTCCCGACTCGATCGAGCTGTGTCAGTCACGGCTCCCCAAGTCGAAAGACCACGAGCCCCCCAAGAAAGCGACGCGCGTTCCCGGGGTCTGGAGAGGAGTCTCCCCAGAAAAGGGCAAGGAGGGAAACGGGGCATCTCGGCTTCAGCCAGGCAGCAGGGCGCGAAAGGCTACGGGAGCGGCACAGTGCCCCCCTCTCCCGCAACCCCTCTCGCCGTTGCGCGCACAAACGCAGCGTGAAGCCGAGGCGCCGCCGCGGTGAAGACAATGGGTTGCGCGTGCAACCCCACATCCCCCCCCTCCTTAATTGAACCCTTTAGCCAAAAGAGGCCCGCCATCACCTGGGGCTTAAGAGGGGGCTCGCGACTCCACCAGGAACACGGCGAAGGCCGTGTCGATGAGGGAGCCGCACGGAGACGCAGATCACCGTTATCTAGCATTTATCGTAGACTATGCTATCACGTTCGGTCGGACGTTCGGCGGTTACACGTTCGGTCGGAGTCACCACACCAAAATATGCAGCACCCAATGTACACAAAACATATGAGGTGAGAAGAAGGACGCACGCTCACCAGGCGATCCGGAAGAAGGTGTCGCACCGCCGAGAAGTACGGTGTGGGCGGCTCCGTGCCCGCTCAAAGCAGCACGTCGAAGTTCAGGTCGACGAGGGAGCCGACTTCGTCGACCAACGGTGTCTCCGGCCTGTCTGTCGGTGCCGCAGCAGGTGGTGCGTCCGCCGGCGGAGACTGGTGTTCAACGGTCGGTGGCGATGACGCCGAGGCCGCCGGGACCGCTGCTGTTGCTCCGGCCGCCAGTGACAGCAGCCAGCCGGCGAAGTTCGGCTCCGTCCGAAGGCGGCGAATAATCTCGTCGGCCGCGGTAGTAGTGCTGCCCACCTCCGTCCTCCCCCCTCCTGTGCCGCCGCCCACTTCCGATGGAGAAGCGAACGCTCGTGCACATCATGAAGTAAAAGTCCGCCGCACTCACAGTAGACGGACCGGGGGTTCGGCGGGAGGCAGGCTCCCCGTGCTTGGCGGTTGACTTCGCTGATAGTTCGCCCCCGGAATGGCGCGAACAGCCGGCTTTCGTCCTTGGCGCGGTGGGCCCGCTCCTGCTTCTTCCACGGACGCCGCCGAGAAGTAGGAAGTGGGTGGCTCCGTGCCGGCCTGATACGTCCAGGTAGCGACCGAGCGCGTTTGGTTCTTCGCGCCCGGTGCTGTGGATGGACCCGGGACGACAGGTCCGGACGGGCCCGGGGCGTACGGATGGTGAGGCACTGCCTCCGCACCGGCCTGGCTGTTGGCATTGGGCATCCCGTGCGCAGCGGGAGTCGGACGGGCGTGGCGCGGCCGCTTGCGCCGTGTGCCGGGGTTCCGATGCGTGGCAGGCCCGCGCTTCTTCGTCATCTCGGTTTGGGCAGCACTTTGAGCGGACATGGTGTTAGGGAGCGACCAAGAACCGAATGGAAGCAGGGCCTTGCTTTCCCGGCCCCGGCCGCTCCTCCCGCTCTTTGTTCACTCTCCTTCTGTTTTTCTTAAGTGTTCGAAGTCGAAATTCCCCCGACGCCTGCGGCTAGCCAGCTGCGACCCTCTTTTGCGTAGTGGAATACAATGCGCATACTGCGGGTGCTCTACGCAGTTCGGTCGCCGGGTCCGCAACTCTTCGTCGGGCTGTGCGGGGCATCGGCAAATTCTTCTCCGCATATAGGGGTTACTTAGTAACAAACAGATCCGCGCGTGCGAAACTGTCCCGTCTTTGGGTCACACCACGCGCTAGCGGAGCGTTAGTCACTCGCTACCAGCACTACGCAGCAGCCCTAACAGTTAAAGCTGGACCCCTAACCCGTGGTTCGTGCTGAGTCACGATCACGGCGGGTTTCAGGCCAGTGGTAACAGAGACGAGTTCTTTGCCTGACACTGTTTATTATAGCGTCAAGCGCCACCAACACAACAATATACAAATAAAGACGAAGCGGCGGATGAGTTCCGCACGACGACGTTAAAAGCACCGTAAGGTGAAGCACACGAGAGGGAGAGCGATAAAGCTCGGACTCACCGCTCGTGGCTTGGAACTCCGGCCCTGGGGCAGTAGGTCACCCACAAAGAGCCGGACGGTTCGCAGGGGGTGATGGCGGCTGGGTGGCTCTCGACTCGATCGAGCTGTCAGTCACGGCTCCCCGAATCGAAAGACCACGAGCCCCCCCAAGAAAGCGACGCGCGTTCCCGGGGTCTGGAGAGGAGTCTCCCCAGAAAAGGGCAAGGAGGGAAACGGGGCATCTCGGCTTCAGCCAGGCAGCAGGGCGCGAAAGGCTACGGGAGCGGCACAGTGCCCCCCTCTCCCGCAACCCCTCTCGCCGTTGCGCGCACAAACGCAGCGTGAAGCCGAGGCGCCGCCGCGGTGAAGACAATGGGTTGCGCGTGCAACCCCACAACCTCTGTCGGTAATGAGGACCTCTGGGGCGCCATGACGCAGTACGATGTTCTCGACGAAGAACTTTGCTACCTCGGCGGCCCTGCCCTTGGGCAGGGCCTTTGTCTCGGCGTAGCGGGTGAGGTAGTCAGTAGCTACGACGATCCATTTGTTTCCGGAATTCGACGTCGGGAACGGCCCCGGTAAGTCCATGCCGATTTGTTGGAACGGCCGGTTAGGTGGCTCGATGGGCTGCAGCAGTCCGGCTGGCCTAGTCGGTGGTGTCTTCCGTCGCTGACAATCTCGGCAAGTCCTCACGTAGTGAGTGACGTCGGCAGTGAGGCGAGGCCAGTAGTACTTTTTTTGTATCCTTGCCAGCGTACGGGAAAATCCAAGGTGTCCAGCCGTCGGGTCGTCATGCAAAGCATGCAGAACTTCTGGACGTAATGCCGAAGGTACTACGAGGAGGAGTCGGCCCGAAGTGGCGAGAAGTTTTTCTTTAGAAGAACGCCGTTGCGCATGAAAAACGACTCCAGTCCTCGTCTGAATACCTTTGGAGCCACAGTGGCTTTGCCCTCGAGGTATTCCATAAGGCCCTTAAGTTCCGGATCGGCGCGCTGTCGCTCGGTGAAGTCGTCGGAACTTATGGTTCCCAGGAAGCCGTCATCATCGTGGTCGTCCAGCGGCGGTGGGTCGACGGGGGCACGACACAGGCAGTCGGCGTCAGAGTGTTTTCTTCCTGACTTGTAAATGACGGTAATGTCGAATTCTTGAAGTCTCAGACTCCATCTTGCTAGGCGACCGGAAGGGTCCTTCAGGTTAGCTAGCCAACACAAGGCGTGGTGGTCGCTCACAACTTTGAAGGGCCTGCCGTAGAGGTAGGGGCGAAACTTTGACGTTGCCCAGATGATGGCAAGGCACTCCTTTTCTGTTGTGGAATAGTTGGCTTCCGCCTTGGATAGCGACCGGCTAGCATAACTGATAACCCTTTCCACGCCGGCAGTTCTCTGGACAAGAACGGCGCCGAGTCCTACGCTACTTGCGTCGGTGTGGATTTCCGTGTCGGCGTGTTCGTCGAAATGCGCAAGTATTGGAGGCGTCTGCAGGCGTCGTTTCAATTCTTGAAATGCTTCGACTTGCGCCGCTCCCCACTTGAATTCCACGTCATTTTTCGTGAGCTGAGTTAGTGGCTCGGCGATGCGTGAAAATTCCTTGACGAAGCGTCTATAATAGGCGCACAAGCCGAGAAATCGTCGAACGGCCTTCTTGTCGGTGGGCGGCGGGAAGGCAGCGATTGCAGCTGTTTTTCGCGGGTCGGGGCAAACTCCAGACTTGCTGATTACGTGACCCAAGAATAGAAGTTCCTCATATGCGAAGCGGCACTTTTCTGGCTTCAGGGTGAGTCCAGAGGCCTTGACTGCTTGAAGTACAGCTTCAAGGCGCCGGAGATGTTCGTCGAAGTTTGAAGAAAACACAACGACGTCGTCCAAGTACACAACGCAGGTCTGCCACTTCAAGCCGGCCAGTACAGTGTCCATAACACGTTGGAACGTCGCAGGTGCCGAGCAAAGACCGAAGGGCATGACTTTGAACTCGAAGAGACCGTCTGGTGTGATAAAGGCAGTCTTCTCTCGGTCTCTCTCGTCGACCTCGATTTGCCAATAGCCGGTCTTGAGGTCCATCGACGAAAAATACTTCGCGTTGTGGAGTCGGTCCAGGGCGTCGTCGATACGTGGGAGAGGATACACGTCCTTCTTCGTGATTTTGTTCAGGCGGCGATAATCGACGCAGAAACGGAGGGTTCCGTCCTTATTCTTCACTAAAACCACGGGTGACGCCCACGGACTCTTTGAAGGCTGGATGATGTCGTCGCGTAGCATTTCGTCGACTTGTTGCTCTATGGCCTCGCGTTCCCGCGTTGAAACTCTGTACGGGCTCTGACGTAGTGGCCTGGAACTTTCGTCTGTTATGATGCGGTGTCGTGCGACCGGGGTCTGTCGAACTCTTGACGACGACGAAAAGCAGTCGCTGTATTGCAGGAGCAGGGTTTTGAGCTGTTCTTGTTTATCCGTCGGAAGGCTCGGATTGACGTCGAAATGTGGTTCGGAACCTCGAATTGTCGAAGCAGGTTCGGCAGCATCGAATAGGGCGAAAGCATTGCTGGCGGCCACGCATTCGTCGATGTATGCGACCGTCGTACCAATGTTGAGGTGCCTATATTCGTGGCTGAAGTTTGTCAGCACTACCTTTGCTTTACCGTCACGCAGCTCGGCTATACCTCTTGCGACGCAAATTTGACGGTTCAGGGAGTAGGTGCTGATCGCCCTCGATGACGCCTTCAAGGTTCGCAGGGTTTTCGGTGCCGACGGAAATAATGACGCTGGAGAGCGGCGGAACGGTCACCTGCTCCTCTATCACATTCAATGCGTGGTTCCCTGGCGTCGCGAGGGGTGGGAGCGCCTTGTCTGAGGTTAGTGTTATCGACTCAGACCTTAGGTCGATGACGGCGCCGTGGTCACTTAGGAAGTCCATTCCAAGTATCACATCCCTGGAGCAGTTTTGTAGGATTACAAAGCTCGCAGGATAAGTCCGGTTACTGACGGTGACTCTTGCCGTGCAGACTCCAATCGGCGTTATCAGGTGGCCTCCAGCTGTCCGGATTTCGGGTCCACTCCAAGCGGTCTTTACTTTCTTCAGCTTCGTCGCGAAAGACCCACTGACGACGGAATAGTCGGCTCCAGTGTCGACGAGAGCGGTGACGTTGTGGCCGTCGAATATTACGTCGAGGTCGCTGGTTCGTCGTCGTGCGTTGCGGTTGGGCCGCGGCGTCGGGTCACGGCTACGACGGTTTGTACCGCTGCTTCGATGTTGCTTCGTCAGGTCATCTTCAGGCCGCGAAGTTTCGACGTCACGGCTGCGTCCGGGTTGCGGCGGGTTCTTGAGGTCTCGTTGCGGCGTCGTCGTCGGCGGCGGAGGATCTTCGGTAGTTCGTCGTACAGCAACCGCACCTCCATCGGTTGCTGCCCTTAGTTTTCCGAGTAAGGGCTAGGAGATCGGCCCCGGTTTGGGCCAGCGTACTGCCGGCGGTGCGGTGACATGTAGCGGCCAGGCGACGGCGAGCGGGATGGTCGTCGGGGTGTCCACTGAGCTCCTGCGAGGTAGTCGGCGATGTCGCGTGGTCTTTCACCCCGCTGTGGACGCGGCGCGTCGATGGCGAAACCACGCAGTCCCATCTGGCGGTCCTGGCAGCGGCGGTAAGTGTGGCCGGCTTCTCCGCAGTGGTAGCATAGTGGGCGGTGGTCGGGGGCACGCCAGATGTCGGTCTTCCTGCGCGTGTAGCGCTGGCTGACAGGTGGGTGAGATGGCGGCGGTGGTGGCGGCGGCGGCGTCTCGCGACGGTAGCGCGGCTGTGCGGCGTCCTGACGGGGGCGTAGGGGAGGTGCACTACGTCGGGCTGCAGCAGCGTAGCTCATGGCTTGCAGCTGCTGCTCTGGAGGCTGCGGAACGCCCAGTGATTGCTGGATCTCCTGGCGTACGACGTCAGCGATGGAATCCACCTGATGCTGCGCTGAAGGTAGAATTTTTCGCAGCTCCTCTTGCACGATCGCTCGGATCGTCTCACGCAGGTCGGCGGTTCCTAGCACTTGGACGTCCGCGTAGCTTGTAGCCGAGAAGCTGCGGTTGTATTGCCGTGTCCGCATCTCGAGCGTTTTCTCGATGGTCGAGGCTTCGGATGCGAATTCGGCGACCGTCTTCGGCGGGCTCCTGATCAATCCGGCGAAGAGTTCTTGCTTCACACCCCTCATAAGGAAGCTCACTTTCTTCTCTTCGGTCATGTTGGGGTCGGCGTGGCGAAACAAGCGGGTCATCTCCTCCGTGTAGATCGAAATGTTTTCGTTAGGAAGCTGCACGCGTGTCTCCAGAATAGTTGCAGCACGTTCCTTGCGGACGACGCTCGTGAAGGTGTCTAGGAACGTCGTCCGAAAGATATCCCAGGTTTGTAGCGCCGATTCTCTGTTCTCGAACCACGTCCTCGCCGCGTCTTCTAGGTAGAAGTAGACGTGGCGGAGTTTTAAAGACGATAGTCTTTCTTGGGATACCTAAACGGAGAAATTTTGGTCTGTCTGTCTGTCTGTTTCTCTGTTTGTCGGCACGTCACACGATACAGCTAGCTGGCCAAACTTTAACCCCCTGCCTTACGACCTCCAATCTTGACCAAGAAGCATGTGTTCATACGGGTGAGCGTGGGCAATTAAAAATCAAATATTACGCATACCTGAGGCACAACATCAATACCTTAGTACTATTCACAGTGTTCCTTTAAAACAAAATCTATAGATACGTAATTATAAAGATCCTAGTGTTTATTACGCGGCGCTGCTGTGTACAAAACAAGTCTCCGCCCAGTGATTTAACTTCGACGCTGTGGCTGGCTGTGGTGCTGCCACCTGGCAGCAGCATTGTTCAACACAAGCCGATGTTCCCCGGTAGCGCTGTAGATGGCGTCCTCTTCTGGGGCATATGACAACGTTAATCAGGAAATTTTGTGGGATATATTGAAGGAAGTGGGCATAGGTGACGACTGTATACAGCTTTTGAGGGAGATATACCGAGAAAATACAGTTTGTGTAGAATGGGAAGGAATAAGCAGCAAGGACAGCGTTGACATTAGCAAGGGGCTGAGACAGGGATGTCCTTTGTCCCCGCTGTTATTCATGCTGTACATGGTGAGGATGGAAAAAGCGCTAGAAGGGAGCAACATTGGATTTAATCTGTCACACAAACAGGCAGGCGCGATGGTTGAGCAGAAGCTTCCAGGTCTATTTTATGCTGACGATATTGTCTTATTTGCGGACAGTCAAGATGATATACAGCGGCTGACAGATATATGCGGAAGGGAGGGCGAGGCTCTAGGACTAGGTTTTAGTGCAACAAAATGTGGATTGATGGTATTCAATGATCACGAAGACCATGCGGTCTTAATACAGGGCCAAGAAATACCGAGGGTAAGCGAATACAAGTACCTCGGAGTGTGGGTAAATGAGGGGGGATAGATATATGGAGGTACAAGAGAAAGCATCGGTAACAAAGGGAAAGAGGAATGCTGCAATCATGAAGCACAGAGCGTTATGGGGATACAATAGGTACGAGGTGCTTCGAGGGCTGTGGAAGGGTGTGATGGTTCCGGGGCTTACATTTGGGAACTCAGTGGTGTGCATGAAGTTAGAGGTGCAATCTGGAATGGATGTAAATCAAAGGACTGTGGGACGCCTCGCGTTGGGCGCTCACGGGAAGACGACAAATGAGGCTGTAAAGGGTGATATGGGATGGACAGGTTTTGAAGTGAGGGAAGCTCAGAGCTAAAATTAGATTTGAAGAGAGGCTGCGGAAAATGAAGGAGAGTAGATGGGCAGGGGAAGGTTTTCAGGTATTTGTATAGAAAAAGCGTCGACACGCAGTGGAGAAAAAGAACTAGGAGGCTCACCAGTAAATATACGGCTAGCAGTGTGGGCGACATGGCAACAAGGAGCATTAAGCGAAAAGTCAGAGAGGCGGAGAGGACTTATTGGATGACAGCGATGGAAAAGAAGCCGGCTCTCAGTGACTACCGAAAGGGAAAAAACGAAATAAGGAGGGAGAGGTTTTATGATAATTCAAGGGGAAGCGCTTTACTGTTTGAGGCAAGGTCGGGTTGCCTTAGAACGCGTAGCTATAAAGCGAGATTCTGTAACGAAGAACAATGTACATGCTGTGGGGGGAACTAAGGAAACGATGGAACATGTACTGATTGAATGTGGCGATATCCACCCAGATATACGCGTGGACACGAGTCTACATGAAGCCTTGGGTTTTAGGGACAACAATGGAAAGCTGAACACGTCCGCGATAGAAATAAGTAAGAGACGGTTAGAGTATTGGTGGCAGAAAAGTAGAGATAAAGGACAAAAATGAAGAAGGGGGAAAATAAGGTCATTCTGCCTTAAGAAGCAGAGAGATGGACCGTGAACTTATATTTTTCTTTGCTGTAATAACATAGATTTAATCAATGTAGATAAGGCATTAGGCCACCATAAAAAAGAAAGTTTTTTTTTCGAGCCTGGTGGCAGACATGTCACCGCCCCGTTATAAAGGGGACGCTCATAGCATCCATCCATCCATCAATGCCAGCCAGATGCGGCTGATTCATCGTAGAAGAGCGCTGTCTCAGGCAAGGCAAAACATATATGGCCGCTTGATGAAATACGACCCACTCTACAAGACATGATCAGAGAACGCAGAGAAAAGACCGACGACCAAATTTCAGCGGAGAAACGCCGGCGTCCGTCTAAGCGCGCCCGGAAAACGTCCGAAAAACGAGCCCAGCGGCTAGCCCAGCTATTAAATTGTGGTACTCATGCCGCTCATGCAGTGCAGTCGGCACAAGACTATCGTCTTTCGACGACATTTGCAGCGAAGCACGCAGATACGCCGCCAATTTTTTCTCCGGTGTCCCAGCTGTTGAAGGCAGCGACTCGTTCGTAGGTCTCCAGCCAGCTTTCTGGGTCTTCAGTGATGATCCCCGCGGAAAGTCGGTGGCTCCCTTGGCGGCTGCATCACGATCGCGGGAGGTGGCGCAGGGGCTGTCATCGTTGCCGCTGTCGTGGTCATGGTCTTGGTCTTGCGAATCTTGTCGGGTAGAGGGCCGTACTCCGGCTGTAGACCTTGTTGCCTACGGCTAACTCGCTGGTCGTGGTTGGCGTCGACGTCTCCTTCACGACTGGGGCTGGGTTCACGACTTGACGGGGGTGTCCGGTACATGAACGAAAGCAGCACCTCCACCAGATGTCACGTGGTCGTGACGTCGACGAAGGCAGAAGTCGGTAGGTCCAAAATGAAACTGTTTATTAGGCCGAACTTGTGGCCGGTAAACAGAAAGTCAGATTACAGCAATACACACTGCACTGATAGCGGCGAACAGAGCGTCGGCCGTCGATGAACTCAACATCGTTGGAACGCGCCGGCTTTTATAACTCACGCGTCGAACATTCTTGTCTTATC
>JALIZH010005161.1:0-10597 GCA_030522465.1 Rhipicephalus appendiculatus
CTGCCTCCGCTTCGCATGTGTTCGTATTCTTGCTCTTTGCGCATCTTGCAGAAGCCATCCGCGTTCCAGCGTTTAAATTGACGGACACTTTGTCAATTCCCAAGTGTGTTCCTCGAACGCCTGTGCCCACTGAGACGGGGTCAGTAAGAATGAAACGTGATGCGCGCGTCTCCCTCCTTGCATGTTTAGAGACGCCGGGCACAGCGACGCTACGCTAGCAAAGCGCGAGCGCTGTAGAGTCCAACGCGACCGGCGTCCGTTTGCGCGCCCCGGCGCCCACCTGGCTCTGTGCCAAGTCACGGTTGGAGGGACAGACGTAAGCATGAGATATCAAAGGCTTTCGTCTTAAAAATTTGGTGTATATCAAGCTAGCGAAATGGCTACGAGAGTGTCATGAGCGTGGCATGCAAGTCATGTTGCACATGACATGTCATGATTTTTATATTACTACCACTTGTCATTTAGGCTCGTCTACAGTCACGTCACTCAATACCAAATTTGGTGTATATCAAGCTAGCGAAAGGCTCCGAGAGTGTCATGAGCGTGGCATGCAAGTCATGTTGCACATGACATGTCACGATTTCCATATTACCACTTGTCATTTATCCTCGTCATACAATCACATCACTCAATACCAAATTTGGTGTATATCAAACTGGCGAAACGGCTGCGAGCGTGCCATGAGCGTGGCATGCAAGTCATGTTGCACATGACAGTCATGATTTCCATATGACCACTTGACATTTCTGTTCGTCATACAGTCACGTCACGCAATACCAAATTTGGTGTATATCAAGCTAGCGAAACGGCCGTCAGGGCACCATGAGCGTGGCATGTAAATCATGTTGTACATGACATGCAGGTCATGATTTTCATATTACCACCTGTCATTTATGTTGGTCATGCAGAAATGTCTCATCGTACCAATTTCTGGATATATTAAGTTAAGAAAACGGCCTCAGGAGCACTATAGCCATGACGTGTAAATCATACTTTTCATGACAAGTTAGTCATGATTTTCATAATATGACCAGTCAATCATGTTTGTCATACAGTCATTTTATGTCATACCAATTTTGGTATAAATCCCATTAACGATACGGCCAGGAGAGCACAAGGTCGTAGGCGGCTGGATAGACAGATAGATAGATAGATAGATAGATAGATAGATAGATAGATAGATAGATAGATAGATAGATAGATAGATAGATAGATAGATAGATACGCTCAAAGTTGCCGAAGTTCGCTAAGAAATGCTTCGCATTTAATAGTTTATCAAAAACGGACATAAATGACAGTACATGTGCTATTGCTACCGTTTTTGGTAGACGGCTATGAACACCAGCTGAAGGTAGTTGACTGCAAAGCAGTCACTTCAAACTGCTCGAAAACAACTCGCATGAGCTCGCCATTCGAAACATTAAATGTGAAAGTCAATACAAAATATGTCATCCGGTTTTACGACATTACGTGGTAGCAGTCTCGCTGCAGAGCCTTACCAATCCAGTACTCTTCCGCTGGATCACCGAACCCCCTGGAGTACTCGGTCCAGTCGCGATAGAAGTAAAACACGTTGTTGCCATATTGACCGCGCTTCTGGATGACCTGTGGACGTTTAATAACATCTTATCAGTCAAGTGAAAACCATTTCAGGCACCAAAACTGTCTTCCACCAGTTTTGTACCGTAATGCTTAAAAAAGGACTATGGGGACTTCAAGGAAGGAAGGCTTCCTAAAGAAAATTTGGCCTCGTCCTTCCCTACACCTCGACAGCTTCCGCCTAACTTACTTTCCAGATGGTGATATCGTTCACGTATTCGTAATGAATTGGACTCGCGTTACGGGCACACTCATTCAGCGAAAAGGAATACCCTCACGCAGTCAACCAACGTGGCCCCTGGCAACATATCTTATAAGAACGAAGGGCGGTCCTACACCGTTGTTAGTTTGTGCTCGTCCTGTCTATACCTGAGTGTTCTTTTTGTCCGTCTTTGCCGTTGCCCGAGGGTACGGACCCTGTAAAGCCTGATGTACGGCTTTTTTTGTCTGTACCCACCCAGCTCCATTGAGTGTCCTTGAAGCTGAAAATGAATCCTGATTGAACAGCAGCACGCTCCAAGTGTCGACTTCGGCTCCCATAGCAGTTCACTCCTTTCGCAAACACGACCGCTGTAGGGTCTGTAGCTTCAACGCAAACATTGTGGTGAAAGCACAACACGTACACACCTCCACACGCAAGAGATAAGCGTGCGAGCACGGGCCACCACGCCCTGTAGGTCAAAGTATAGGGCAGAGGCCCGCATCCGAACTCTGGCGCGAGACAAGCGGGGCGACGACCTTTAAAGCGCACCCTTTGCAGCATTTCGCGGGTAATTGTGAGCAAGCCTCTGCTGCACTGAAGCACCTGTGAGCTGTGTAGTGCCAACGGTTAGTGTGTTATGTAAATGGCCCGCCGTTAGTGTACTGGAGAATGTATGCTGCATGGGTGGCGAAGTTTGAAGCATTTTGTTTGTTGCGGAGCGAGGGGATATATATATATATATATATATATATATATATATATATATATATATATATATATATATATATATATATATATATATATATATATATATATATATATTTATATATATATATATATATATATTAACACCGCGACGCCGACGCAAACAGCCGTTGAGAGTGTCCATATAATTGTTAGCGCAATAAAAAATAGGGAAGGGTGCCAGTCGCATCTTACTAACAGTATGTCAAAATGCGGTTAGCAGCGGCCCACTCAAAAGAGATTAAAATAAAATAAACGAAGAGACAGGGCTGGGCGGGCAGCAGCAGTAAGTTTATACGCCAAAGAGTGGGCGCCTGGGTTCTCCGGAAGAACGTCGGTGAGCCGTCTTGAGGTAAACGCGAATTGCCGGGCTCGTTTCCCCCGGTTCCTAGATCCGATGTCTTCCCTCGAGTAGGTTTAACTAAGGTGTAAGGCACGGACTTGGCTGCAAACGTGGATTCGTCCTCTTTTACACAAACTATCGTCAGATTCAACCAACCAAGTCTGGAGAGGCCTCGCCCAGATGACCGAAGCGCGGCAGTCGGTTGCCTCGGCGACTAAAGAAATAGACGCTGCTGTGCCGGATGGCGGAGTCACCGACCGTCCGGCACTTGACGTGAGTCTATATTCTAGGGTCTTGCTCTTCCACATTTGGTGAGCAAAATGCGACAGACGTCTAAAGTTGCATCCGACTATATAGTCATCCGGTGTTCGGATCGAGCTGGGCTGACCGGATGACAATGTAGGACACTACCGTCTCGTCTGTTTATGGACGGAATTCCGGACGCATCTTAGGGGCTAGGATATCTAGCGAGCCTCTTACGCGATTCGCGTTCAGTCCGAGGCACCGTACGAGTGTGAGACGAAGGAGTACCCTATTTTGAGTTGAGATATTTTCCGCACGCTTTTCACCACAAGCTTCGGCGCCAATGATGGTTTCTTCGTGACGATCGTGGAGTATGCCCTCGATGCTATGCTGCCCGCAGAAGATACACATCCAGTTTGCTACTCTGATTTGTGAGAGGGGCAACGGGAGACAGAAAAGTAAAAGAGAGAAGCACGAGACAGATATATCGGGGAGAGGGAGCACATACACACACACACACACACACACACACACACACACACACACACACACACACACACACACACACACACACACACACACACACACACACACACACACACACACACACACACACACACACACACACACACACACACACACACACGCCTGAACACACACACACGCACGCACACACACACACACACGCACACACACACACACACACACACACACACACACACACACACACTCACACACACACGCCTGCACACACACACACGCACGCACACATACACACACACACACACACAAACACACACACACAAACACACACGCACACACACACACGCACAAAAACACACACACACGCACACACACACACACAAGGCAGTGGCATAGTCTTTCAGGGATCCAGGTTGCCCACCGAAACGGGAGGGGGTGGGGGGCCTCCACGACGCCCCGATCACCATTGGAAAGATCAGCGATGCTCTTCACATGCGCAAGCGCCACTCGGTGGGCCGTGTTACGATCGGCCTTGGAAGCCGTCGCGGCAGAGGCCGCGGAGAATGCTCCTGTTTTTCTAAAGTCCTCCCGGGTTCGCTGCCCTTCGGGGGAGCAGGTCTAATCCCTTTTCCTGGAATGCGTGCGGCGTGGTCAAGTGACCAGAAATTCCAGCGGCAGTGCCGCGAACAGCCCTTTGTTGCAAGATGCGGCCGGCGGGGGACGAGGCTGCTCGTCACATTCCAAGCAACGAGGAGACAAAGCCGAGGTCCAGTCCACAGAACACCTGCTGCGTGTTGTTGCCTGGCGGAGGATCTCCCTAACCAGCCGTGACATTCTTCGGCACGATCACAGAGACTCTACCCCCCCCCCCCCCCCGGCCGGAAGAATTCCGGGAACCAGCACCGGCCAAGATCTGCAAACGTGTGCAAAAGTTGGTACTGTGCGCAAAACCGTGGTGCTCTTGTCGGACCATATTTGGTCATCGTTTCGACGGTGCCCTCTCCACGTGCACCTATTGGACGTCGGTCCCCAGTCTCGTGGGTGGAGCTACAGGGCCATCGAGAGCCGTATTGGTCAACGATGTGGACAATGCGCCCAGAGTTGGCAACGCGGCGACATAAAAGCCCAAGACATGTTTTTGTAACTACAGTCTCAATCTGTCATCTTTCGTCATGTAAATAAATTTCTGTTAAGTTTTCCTCCCGAGTCGCTCACTGCCACGGCTCTCTGCTCCGGACATCGATGGCCTGCGGTTCGACACCTTACGCTCGGCACCACGCTACCCGCTGGTCGGCTCCAGCAGCAGGCTAGTCGCAACAACTGGATGGCAGACGGTGGGATCCTGCTAGCCCCGAGTCCGCAACAAACTGATGCCAGCGTCGGGATCGACTCCGCCGAGATCATGGCTGCAGGGTGTGGTGAGTGCTTGACTTTTCTTCACTGAGATTTTACCAGGCTTTGTTTAGAGTTTTGTTGGGAAAGGTGGTAATTTCGGTACCTACTGTTCTACGTGGATCTGAGCACGAGGACGTAGTTGTTTGTGTAATAGTGAAGAATTAGCAGTACTTGCAGCAACCATGAATCTAAAGGCACTGAAAAAACCGCTTTTCCTAGAGTTAGCCAAAAGTTTGGGTTTGAATGTCCCGGAGCAAATGAGAAAGCCAGAGATAATCGCGGCTATTGAGAATCTTGAGGCAGATGACGACGAGCTCTCAGAGTGTGTTGAGATGATTGAGGAAAAGGAGAAGTTAAAGCGTGAAGAAGAAGAAAGGGAGAACAGGCGATTGGAAAAGGAGCTTGAGTTAAAGCGCCTTGAACTCGAGCTGCTCAAGGCTCGAAGTAGTAGAGAAGGCAGTGAAGCATCCAGCGCGGTAGAACGAAAGTCGTTCAAAATCAAGGACCTTATGCAACCCTACCGCTCCGGAGAGGACATAGGTCTCTTTTTGGTAAACTTCGAGCGCACATGCGAGAAGGCGGGTGTTACCAAAACAATGTGGCCGCAATGCTTGCTGACCTTACTACCGTGTGAGGCTGCCGATGTAATTGCGCGCTTGACAAAGGAGGAAGCAGATGATTACGACCAGGTTAAGTCGAACCTGCTAAAGAGGTATAGAATGTCAGCGGAGGCATACAGGCAGAAGTTCCGGAACGCCGTAAAGCAGAGAGATGAGTCGTATGCTGACTTTGCATACAAGCTAATGGCTAATATGAGGGAGTGGCTCAAAGAGGCTAAGGCATTCGAGGATAAAGAGAAAGTGGTTGAATGCTTCGGACTCGAGCAGTTTTATCGTCGTTTGCCCCAAGACGTTAGGCTCTGGGTGCAAGACAGGGAGGACGTTAGCACTGTTTCGAAGGCTGCGGAGCTTGCTGAAGAGTTCGTCTCGCGCCGTGCGCTTGATAGAAAGGAGATTCACCAGCGGGAGTGCCAGAGTAAGAGGGCAACTGGGTGGAATGGACAGTCCGTCCAAGAGAATCAAGCGCACAGCGCCGAACCCTTAGCGAAAGGGGAGGAGGCGAAAGAAGCCAATCTGGCTCGAGAACAGCACAAAAAGAGTGCTTTTGAAAAGAGGCGACCACTTGTGTGTTACAATTGCCACAAGCCAGGTCATATGGCTGCGTTCTGCGAGGAGCCAAAGGTTGCTTGCCTGTCAGTTGACAGCGGGGTTGAAAGCATGCAACTTTTGGAGCCATATATTAAAGAAATGAGGGTAAACGGAAAGGGGTGTCGCGTGCTGCGAGATTCGGCAGCAACGGGGGACGTGGTCCATTCCTCGTATGTAAAACCGGGGCAGTTCACAGGTGAATGCACTTGGATTAAGCAGTCGGCGGAAGCGCGAAATGTATGCCTTCCGATTGCTAAGGTTCGCATCGAGGGCCCCTTTGGCGTATTGCATACAAAAGCAGCTGTGTCTGCCTATCTGCCGATGCAGTATGGTTATCTGTTTTCAAACAGATCCGATTGGTTGTTACGGCAGAAGAACCCCGCTTTCGAGAATGGGTTTGTGGGCGCGCTCACCCGGTCGAAACCGCGAGCGCGTCGGAAGAGTGGTAGGACCAGCGTCAGGGTGTCCCACGAATTGAAATGGCAACGTTGAGGGCTCAAGTCGCTGTTTCTAGGGAACTTGATGGCGTCGGTACTCAGGCTTGTGTAAATAGGTATCTTTTTTTTTTGGTTATGTGTCTAAGGTTTACTATTGTCTTTTTTTTTGTTGTTCATTGTTGTGCGCTGTCACAACATGTGTTTGTGCATTTGAGAAGCCTATTCCAGGTTGTTGGAATTGCTGCTAATTTAATTAAGAAGCAGAGAATGTTTTTGTTTGGGTGAAAAGCCTGGTGGGTCTCAGGGAGAGAGTTCGGGCGCTTGCTGGCTTTGCGGTTGTGGTTCTCATGTGGTTGACCCAGGTGCTGTCTTCCGGGAAGCAAAACGGGCTGGCAAGGCGAAGAACTCCTCTGCGACATTGGACGACGAAACCAGATGTTCGAGATCCACAGAGCTGGCAGAGGAATGCAGCAGAGCAGCGTTGATGGAGCGCAGGACGTCACTTCTTCAGCGTCGCCTTCATCGACCTCTCCCCACAAAGGTGTTCGACCTTTGTACGTCGAGGTCTCAACCGGCCGCCGGGGAAGCTGTTACGATCGGCCTTGGAAGCCGTCGCGGCAGAGGCCGCGGAGAATGCTCCTGTTTTTCTAAAGTCCTCCCGGGTTCGCTGCCCTTCGGGGGGAGCAGGTCTAATCCCTTTTCCTGGAATGCGTGCGGCGTGGTCAAGTGACCAGAAATTCCAGCGGCAGTGCCGCGAACAGCCCTTTGTTGCAAGATGCGGCCGGCGGGGGACGAGGCTGCTCGTCACATTCCAAGCAACGAGGAGACAAAGCCGAGGTCCAGTCCACAGAACACCTGCTGCGTGTTGTTGCCTGGCGGAGGATCTCCCTAACCAGCCGTGACATTCTTCGGCACGATCACAGAGACTCTACCCCCCCCCCCCCCGGCCGGAAGAATTCCGGGAACCAGCACCGGCCAAGATCTGCAAACGTGTGCAAAAGTTGGTACTGTGCGCAAAACCGTGGTGCTCTTGTCGGACCATATTTGGTCATCGTTTCGACGGTGCCCTCTCCACGTGCACCTATTGGACGTCGGTCCCCAGTCTCGTGGGTGGAGCTACAGGGCCATCGAGAGCCGTATTGGCCAACGATGTGGACAATGCGCCCAGAGTTGGCAACGCGGCGACATAAAAGCCCAAGACATGTTTTTGTAACTACAGTCTCAATCTGTCATCTTTCGTCATGTAAATAAATTTCTGTTAAGTTTTCCTCCCGAGTCGCTCACTGCCACGGCTCTCTGCTCCGGACATCGATGGCCTGCGGTTCGACACCTTACGCTCGGCACCACGCTACCCGCTGGTCGGCTCCAGCAGCAGGCTAGTCGCAACAGCCGTCTTGGCGGAATTACCTACCAAATACTGCAGAACATCACAATGAGCAGCTCCTCGTCGCACTGAACGACCTGTGGATGATTATGCAGTTGCCAGAGCAGTAGAACAGCCATTGCATACCCGATACGGAAACCGGGTCGCCCACCTACGAAGCGTGCTGCGGTCGCGTTTCGGGTGCGCATTGGACTCACCTTTACGGACACTTGCCCACAGCATGAAGACGTGGGAAACTCGAACGCCTGCTGCGGCGGCGTAATGATTTTGGAGCGTCGCAGAAGGAACTATTGAGCGGGCAACGCGCTCGCGGGCTGCCCGCCCACATCGTCGAGGCGCTCCTATGGCCGCACGAGAGGCTGCTCATAGCACCTTATGAGGCTTTTTCGAGCAACCTCTTCCGTCTGCCGGCTGCTCTCCGTCACATAACAGTGTCGGTGTGTGGGAGAGGTGACTAACTCTTTCGAGGAGGTCACTTCATAAGCGAGCTATGCGTCATTACGTCCTTCTTTTTGTACCTGAATAGCCACAACGTCCAGCTGTGCACGCATCGGAATTGTCACCCTGTATACTTCCCCTCTTTTCCTGTCCTTTACACCCTCATCAACTGATAACCACCGTTCAAGTTAGCTGCATGAGCTGAACAGTTACAGTGCGGCCAGCAGTGCTGATTAGAGACTCGGCACTGAAACCTAGCATTGCCAAGAAAAAAGTTATTTGGTACATTTATTGATAAGTGATTCGGTCGACATATTTATTTCGCTTTAGAAATTGATCTAACCTGACCGAGTAACAGATAGACCGTTTTTTTCTTTCAGTCGGCGTAGAAAAGTTTGGAAATTAAATTTGACGGAGAAAGGCGTAAAATGAATATGGGGACAATGCTCATAAGCCTGGGGAAGGAAGAAGATTCCATGATTAGGAATCACTCACTATGGTCTATGCAGTCTTGTGGATATCTTGGTCAATTACTTACCAGGAGTTTAGTCTTGAAAATGAAACGCCCCGAAGAATAAATATAAGCTGGAGCGCAAACGTTATCGTTAATCATAAAAGCAAGTTATCGCTGTCCATAAACGAAAAGTCTATCTTTACGGCATGCAGGCAGCAATAAAGCAATAACATATAGGGTTAATACTTGGAGGACAACAAATAAGATTTTAAGAACCATAAACCACGCTATAGAACGAAAAATAATAGACGCTCCTATGAGAGATAGGGTATCAGTAGAGTGGATCAGAGAAGGAACTGGTGTTTCCGGTATTTACTAGACATTAAGCGAAAATATCTGGACATGGACTGGCCGCACTTTGCATAAGACCTGTGGTCGATTATAGAAGCAAAATAGGTATAAAGGGAAGCGATACGCAGACTATAGAGTTAGTTGCAGAGAAGAAATTAAGTTTTTCGCAGGCATAAGATGAAATCAGCTTGCGCAAGATATAGGTAAACTGGAGATCGGTGAGAAAGCCCTTGGTCTTGCAGTGGACCTACAACAAACTGAGGGTTATGGTGATGATGATTCATGACGTGCAGCCCGGGAAGGGATGGAAATGTCTCAGAAATTCGCTTTCACAGATTTGCAATCATTCAGCTGCGTACATTCTAACTATAACCATGCAATAGCAGCGCACAATAAAGTACTCTCACCGTCCAGCCTCCGCCCTCTGTCTCCATGTCGCAGTACACGTCTTGGCCTGAGCTGTCAGCACCCCCGTGGAACACAGTGTACACACCGCTGGCCCTCTGACCGGCGTCCAGCAAGTCCGCACAGTGTCGAGGGTGTACGATGTCTGCACCAATTGTGGGTAGTGGATCTATGTTCAATAGAGCGATTACATAATTCACTGGTTTCGTTCGCTCTTTATCACAAACGGATGCGTTTGTGCGATGTCAAGTCTCATTAAGTGAACGCGGCTGCAAGTTTATTACGACCCGCAAAAATCTGCATTATTTCTACCGATACATGCATGTGATATCATCTGCAGAAGCAGAATTGTTGAAGGTGCTCGGTTACACTGTCTTGCATTAAAAACCGTAACGCAGGTATTGCGGTTGTGTTATTTCTCTGTCGTTTACTGAGTACAGAAACGGAGAGTGATAAATGCTCCAACGAACCGCCAGCTTGTTGGGAACAGTTCACTCATATGTGTCGTGTTTTTTGCGCTGTTCACTATGAACCCCAACCAACTAGCCCAACTCTCCCTTTTTTCTGCACTCATATGAATTGTATACAGAGATAAGAAAATGCAAGGAGTGCCGGGCCACACGACAATGTACAGGGCGTAACGCAGCCTGTAGTGTATGTAAATGCGCTATTCTCTGAAATGTCGGAGAATGAGGTTAAAAGGACACTTGATACAGTAACACCGAGCGTTAGTTCGTAGTATTCTTCCCTGAATATACTGACACTGGCCGCAGTTACTAAAGCACTTACAAGTACCAGCGCAATACGTTGCAATATTACACGAAGGTCAGTTTTGTCTTTCCTTTTAGGGGGCGAAGCTCCTTAGGGTGTGGGTCTGTCCCTCCTCTGTAGTCGTAGTAGTAGTAGTAGTA